>VCHN02000014.1:34888580-34967608 GCA_007115665.2 Sequoiadendron giganteum
TGTAGGAGCTTCCTCTATCAGATATTTGGAAATTCCTACACACAAGTTCTACTTTGAAGCGAAAACACCCAGAAGTGTTTCATATCGGCTCAAGGTACAATCCAACCTAGTTATGAAACTGATAGCAATCCAATTTTTCCTGAACCATCCATACCCAAACGTTGCATCATAATCTATTCTTCCTGCACATAAAAATGCCACATATTAACCCCTTCTAAATAAAACTCAAAATACCATGAAACAATGAGTCCCCTATATTAGTAAGTAGGCAGTCTATAGGGCATAGTTTTATTTTATACAAGGATGCTCATGAAAGGAATATTCAAGTGATAGTGAGTGAGTTGTTTGAGATTGCATCTGATGGTGCAATATCCAATCTTAAAGGCAGTTAGCAAAGCAGTAAATGTACAAGAAAATCAAATGGTACACAACAAACAATTCACAATGTTATCCTATATAATTCCTCAAGTTTGAAGACAAATATCTCATTGTATCTTGATGAAATTTGTTACCTTAATGGTCAATCACTGGAAACCATGATTTTAAAACATGCTATTGTGCTTATGGAGGCAAAATTTTAAGCAAGGCGGTGAGTGGTGGTTTGGAACAATGGCAGCTATGAAGGACTTGCTTCATATGCATACTATGCAGTCTAGCTTAAGACAACGTTCTTAGAAGAGATTAAAGGTGGATTAGGGAACTCAAGGGTTAACATGATAAAGATTAAAGAAAAGATTGAGATCTATTTAAAGCCACTATCATAATGATATTAAAGATGTCAAATGCAAAACCCTAGCAGCTGGAGTAATGAACACAGTGTGAAAGAGGATAGTGTGCTAGGGAAGATTTAGGAGATCTCCACATTATCTAATTACAAGAAAATACATCATTTATTTATTTTTTAAATTAAAATAAATTATTCTAAACCCTATATAGGACACATCGATACTTCAAAAGCATCTGATTTATTTTTTTAAATTAAAAGAATTCATTCTAAACCCTATATAGGATACATTGATACTTCAAAAGCATCTGAAGGAATTTGAGATTATGCAAATATATGTCAATTAAATACCTGAATTATAAGCCATAGCGCAAACATTGTAACCCTTTTTTATCAGAGCTAGAATTGATAAACAACAATGAATCCTATGCCTCATATCACAGAAATCTCCTTACCATTCTCTTTCATTCTTTACTGAAACACTTCTCCATTTCGGTGGGCTACGCCTGAAAATAAGGTTTCAGCAAAGGTTTTATTGTATGTATATTAAAATGAAAACTCCATTCTAGTGGGCTATGCTTGAAAATAAGATTTCGACAAAAAATTTAGAGTATGTTTATAAGAGTTTTAGAGTATTTTGGTGGGTTCTATTCTTGATTCCTTAAATGATTTATTCAAATGGATGATTGGTGTGATTTTTCGCCATGATTACCGTACTACTGTTGTCTCTTATTATACCCTATGTGGTATGGTGGTGTTTTTCCCTTACCTTCTTCTATTTATTGCACTACCTCCTTGCTCAAGGCTTCTTGTTGCGGGGTTGCAATGTATACCGCTTTACCACATATGTTGCTCACCTTCCCGATAGTATAGCAGTGTATGCTTTTGATCATTACCTGAAGAGTGTCGATGAGACAATCTTCTTTGTCTTATCAATATCTCAATCTCTCATCGACATTCGATCTTATGTTCCTCTGATGTTGGTTGTCGGTGTTCATGAGACAATTTAATATCTCTTACTGATATTCCACTGTCTCATCGATATTTTCCTTTGGCGATATTTTTTTATATGTCAATGTAACTTTTCCATGTCAGGGAGACTCGTGATTATCGTTGCGGTATGGTGGTGTTTTTCCCTTCTCTTCAACTATTTATCACACTACCGCCTTGCTTAAGGCTTCTTACTGTGGGTTTGCGGTTTATACCGCTCTATCACATATATTGCTCACCCTCCCGGCAGTCTAGCGGTGTATGCTTTTGATCATTACTTAAAGAGTGTCGATGAGACAATATTATTTGTCTTACCGATATCTAAATGTCTCATTGACATTACTTCGTTATATCCAAGAGTTGTGTTTCATCGAGCACTTGTAGATATACCTTGTCGATGTGACATAATTGATTCTCTCCCTGATATGCCCGTATCTTATTGACATTTCACTATTTTACATCGTCGATGAGACATATAAATAAGTCTTTGACATAGGGGTGTCTAAACTGATGATAAACCCAAAGCTAAACTCGAAGATAAAGTCGAGAGATAAAAGTGGTGCTAAAATCAAAGCTAAACTCAAAGCCAAAGGTGGTGCGCTAACGACAATGCAACACATGAAGCCAATATTGATTTTAAAGGCGTTGATAATTCTGACATAAATTAGCACCTAAATGAGCATCGACTAGTCCTGATCAGCATAAATAAATGCCAAAAATAGCGCCATCCCAATAAATAGCATCGACGTTTTCAAAAAATTGGGAAAAAATACATTAAAACACTGGGTGGAAGCAAAAAATGGAGCAAATCACAGGACTTGTTGTACTGAGACATCTTGGAGTTTTTGGTTACAAGGTATATGTACATGTGCCAAAGGAGAAGTGAACAAAGTTGGAGAACAAGGCTATGAAATGTATTTTCATCGGATATAGTTATGGTGTGAAAGGATACTTGAGCTTTGGGATCCTGTTGCACAAAAGGTAATATATAGTAGAAGTGTTATTTTTAGAGAAACTAAGCCTTTTTCTATTACATTGCAGCCAAAACAATGTAAACAAGAAGATGTGATTCAATTTCCTCCAACACCTAAGAAAGTTGAATCAAGTCCCAAGGATAGACAAGAAATTGAGGAGAGCTCATCTAGCTCTAGATCTTCAAAAGAGGAGGAAGAACCTCTAACTCAACTTGTTCGTAGGTCCACAAGACATAGACAACCACCTAAAAGGTATGAACCTAATGATTGGAGATGTATTTTTTCTTTGAATACTAACTTGGATGAACCTAGATCTGTAGAAGAGGCACTAGGTATGAATGATGCAAAATCTTGGAAGATTGCTATGGATGAAGAAATGAGATATTTGAAAAATAATTATTCATGGGATCTTGTACCATTACGTAAAGGACGAAAAACTTGTTGGTTGTAAATGGGTATTCAAGAAAAAGATTGGTTCAAATGGAGGTATTGATAAGTACAAAGAAAGGTTGGTTGTGAAAGGTTACTCTCAAGTTGAGGGTGTTAATTATGGTGAGATATTTTCTCTTGTTGCAAAAATTACATTCATTAGATTTTTTCTTTCTATTAATGTTGCTTATGATTTAGAGGTTGAGCAAATGGATGTGAAAACTGCTTCCCTTCATGGTGGTTTGGAGGAGGATATTTATATGACACAGCTAGAGCACTACATGGTGAAAGGTAAAAGTAAGTTGGTTTGAAAATTGAAGAAATTTTTGTATGGCTTAAAACAGAGTCCTAGAATGTGTACCAAAAATTTGATACATATTTGGGGTGATCCCACAATACCAGTTTACAAGTTTTGGCCAAATTGGACACTATACTATTTTTTTCTAACTAAATCTTCACTTTCGAGCACCTATAGCGGCTAAACCATGAAGAATTTTAAGATGATGCAAACTAGTGATTTATGACATTTTGTCTGTAGATTCTAGATATATTTTTAATTTTTTTTGGAATCAAATTGCACTTCTTTTTCCATCTCCTTTGAAAACTAGTTTTTCAGTAAACATAATTTTTAAGAAGTGATGCTCACCGTATACAACATAACCTTTTTTCCATGAAGGATAAGATTCTAATTTTTTTGAATTTAGATTTCTAACTACGATATCCAGTGCTTTCATTTGGTTTAATAGTGTTTTATTGAATATTTTTTCCTTAATCAAGTTTCAAAGTCAAACCAATTACAATTCAGACATAGGCGGACTGTATACAACATAACTTTTCTTGTATGTATCGAAATTCAATTTTATTTTTTTTGTTGGATCAAGGATTTCAATATCTAGTGCACTGATATTTTTCAAAAAAAAAAATTCATAATCTAATATTTTTCCACATGTGTAGATCAAAGAGCTTGATTTTTAATGAAAAACCTACATTCACAAGAAATAAAACATAAATATAATAATTAAATTAAATTTATTTAAAATTATACTTTTTGGGAAACTTATAATAAAGACTACATACTTAAAAAAATAAAATAAAATGAATTCATTTTATCCCCCAAAAGGTAAATCAAAAGTGGTTTTTTATCAACATTTTGATAGGTGTAAAGGAGAATCCATTATAGGTATGGTTTAAAACTAGCAGGGTTTTATTGAAGGGGGTTTGATATAAGGTGGTTTGATCAATCCCTATTCAATTGGAATCCTTAAAATGAATTTTTTTAAGGCTTAAATCATTATATTTTCTAAAAATGTGCGATTTCAGCAAAAATCAGAATCTCCCAAAAATTGTAAACCAACATTGTGGGATCACCCTTTGTTGAGTTTGGGATTTAAGTGTTATAAATCAAATAATTTTGTTTAAATTATAAAATTGATGGTGATTGTTTCCTATTTATTGCATTATATGTTGATGATATGTTATTTATTGGTAGAGGGAAAGGTAATATTTCAGAACTGAAATCTCAACTTGCTACAAAATTTGAAATGAAAGATCTTGGTGCAGCTAAACACATTCTTGGGATGGAAATCAAAAGAGATAGAGTGGAAAAAAAGCTATGGCTTGGCCAAATTAAGTATATCAACTCAATTCACTACTGAATTTGACTCCAATTTTCAATGATAGTTTGTTGGAATTTTGACTATCTTTTGTCGGTATAATGACGAATCACAGAAATCACTGTCGTCGCTAAATTTTCGTCGATATTCAGATGACATTTTAAACGTCAAACTCACGATGCCCATTCGTCGAAACCGCGACGGAAACTTCGTCGATCATGCGACGAACCGTAGCCAAAACCCAAGTGACATACCTTTGCAAAAGTGTCGGATCAGCGACAGATGTTCATCGGAACCGCAACGTCCATTTCGTCGATCTAGCGACGAACAGTAGCCATAACACAAGTGGAATACCTTGGCCAAAGCGTCAGATTAACAACAAAAGTTCGTCGCCATTACGACGAAAGGTTCGACGTATTACAAATATCGGTGAGAGATCAAAACTGTTACCATGATCAAAATTGCCTGAGAAGATATATCGGGAGGACTAGCCTGTGGTCTCAGCGATCAAGATATATACCATCGGAGTAAGTTCTAAATGTCACGCCAATAAGATTACATCGGCAGGAGTCTTTGTGATATACTTCAAATCAAAAAAATGATAGCAGTTCGTCGAAATCACAACGAAATAGGCAAGTCATTATGACAAAAATTCATTGGATGTATTGAAAATTCATTGGACACTTTTGGAGGTTCGTCGAAAATTCGACGGAACAATGCAATTTTAAAAAATAAAAACTATTTGTTCAAATGTAGGCATATTGGTGAAAGATCAAGAATGTCACAGTGATCAGAATTGTCTGAGAAGATATATTGGGAGGACTGGCTTGTGGTCTCAAGGATGAAGTTTCATCGGCAAGATACTCATCTTGTCTCATTGATGGAGCACGAGGGAAGCATATCGGCGAGACATATACCATCGGAGTAAGTTCTGAATGTCTACCCGACCCACTATGTCATGCCGATAAGATTACATCGGTAGGAGTCTTGGCGACATACTTCAGATTGAAAAAAAGACAACAGTTCGTCGAACTCACGATGAAATAGGCAAGTCATTACGATGAAAGTTCGTCAAATGTATTGCAAATTTGTTGGACACTTTTGGAGGTTCGTTGAAATTCTGACGGAACAATGCAAATTTTTCTTAAAAAAAACTATTCGTTCAAAAGTAGGCATATCGGTGAAAGATCAAGAATGTTACAATGATCAGAATTGCCTGAGAAGATATATCAGGAGGACTGGCGTGTTATCTCAGCGATGAAGTTTCATCGGCAAGATACTCATCTTGTCTCATCAATGAAGCATGAGGGAAGCATATCGGCAAGACCTATACCATCATAGTAAGTTATGAATGTCTACCTGACCTGCTATGTGATGCTGATAACATTACATCGACATGAATCTTGGCGATATACTTGAGAGCGAAAGAATAATCATCGGGGAGACTCACCACGTCAGGGAAACTATAGAATATCCTAGCGATACATGATCTCTTGTCAATGAAGATACAAATGGATCGAAATACTTATTAGGGTGACTCTGGGCGATATTTAAAAGTAGTAGGAGGCTCCAAAGTGCATCCATAGGGATAATGACATGACATAAGGATAAGTCAATCAAAGAGAGAAAGTTGATGTGCCAAGACCATGAGCATTTAAAAGGGGTAGTAAAAGACAAGATGGATTGTCATCAATGCTTAGATATAAAGGACAGATTGGAATACTTCATTATGAAAATTTAAATCACAATATGATTAACCCTATTTTGACAAATGCAATGACATTAGTGTCAAGATTTAAGAGGCCATTCAACTTTGCATTTCAATAAATTATTGTATGCATTGAGTAAGTGTTTACAAGGTAGAAAAAGGACAATCATATGACTCTTTAAAATATCAAACAACATGCCAGTTGTTGTGTTTAATTAGGCTTACAGAGGCAGGGATTTATCATTTTTTGCATACATCTGCAGTCCAAGCTCTAGGTCTACATTATTTGGTTACTATGTATGAGAAATGAGCAATGAATAATTGTAGAATATGGAGGCTATGGCTGATATTATGATGGCCACATTTGATGTTGATCAACAATTGGAGCAAAATATAAAACCTATGATGAGTCATGAGATCAAGGGGACTGTCATGGACAACAAGCACAACCGATGAACTTGATTCTAATTTTGCTAAAAAAGAAAAACTCAAACTAGTGAATATTAAACTACACACTAGAATCTAATTTTATCGAAAATGAGCAATTTGGTGAGAAAAAGAAACTAGTCAACCCTATTAGAACAAAATAATCTTATGAATTGATCTAAGGAAAACATTATTGTAAACACAATATGTATAGAAGAATATGAATGAAAATGAAAATGGATATTAGCAAAACATAAATGTAAATAAAAGAAGTGTGAGCATAAAATGAATCTAAATTGGTCTTGAACAAATAAAATCATACCCAATTAGCATTAAGTTATACTGACCTTGTACTCATTGCCATTGCCAATCTTGAAGGTTACTTTGATGCTTTCTGCAGAAACTCTCTGGCCACAAGGCAAGAGAAGGCAAGAAAACCAAGTGTATATTGACAACTTCCTGACAATCAAAAAGAAAAAAGCAACCAATCAACCCTATTAGAACAAAATAATATTAAGAATTGATCTAAGGAAAACATTATTGTAAACACAATATGTATAGAAGAATTCAAGAATGTAAAGGAAAATGGATATTAGCAAAACATAAATGTAAATAAAAGTACTGTGAGCAGAAAATGAATCTAAATCGGTCTTGAACAAATAAAATCATACCCAATTAGCATTAAGTTATATTGAACTTGTAGTCATTGCCATTTCCAATATTGAAGGTTACTTTGATGCCTTCTGCAAAACTCTCTAACCACAAGGCAAGAGAAGGTGGGAAAACCAAGTGTATATTGACGACTTCCTGACAATCAAAAAGAAAAAAGAAACTATTCAACCCTATTAGAAAAGAATAATCTTATGAATTGATCTAAGGAAAACATTATTGTAAACACAATATGTATAGAAGAATTCAAGAATGTAAAGAAAAATGGATATTAGCAAAACATAAATGTAAATAAAAGTAGTGTGAGAAGAAAATGAATCTAAATTGGTCTTGAAAAAATAAAATCATACCCAATTAGCATTAAGTTATATTGACCTTGTACTCATTTCCATTGACAATCTTGAAGGTTACTTTGATGCCTTCTACAGAAACTCTCTAGCCATGAGGCAAGAGGAGGGAAAACCAAGTTTATATTGATGACTTCCTGACAATCAAAAAGAAACAAGCAACTAGTCAACCCTATTAGAATAGAATAATCTTATGAATTGATCTAAGGAAAACATTATTGTAAACACAATATGTATAGAAGAATTCAAGAATGTAAATGAAAATGGATATTAGCAAAACATAAATGTAAATAAAAGTAGTGTGAGCAGAAAATGAATCTAAATTGGTCTTGAAAAAATAAAATCATACCCAATTAGCATTAAGTTATACTGACCTTGTACTCATTGCCATTGCCAATCTTGAAGGTTACTTTGATTCCTTCTACAAAAACTCTTTGGCCACGAGGCAAGAGAAGGCGGGAAAACCAAGTGTATATTGATGACTTCCTAACAATCAAAAAGAAACAAGCAACCAGTCATCCCTATTAGAACAAAATAATCTTATGAATTGATCTAAGGAAAACATTATTGTAAACACAATATGTATAGAAGAATTCAAGAATGTAAAGAAAAATGGATATTAGCAAAACATAAATGTAAATAAAAGTAGTGTGAGAAGAAAATGAATCTAAATTGGTCTTGAAAAAATAAAATCATACCCAATTAGCATTAAGTTATATTGACCTTGTACTCATTGCCATTGACAATCTTGAAGGTTACTTTGATGCCTTCTGCAGAAACTCTCTAGCCATGAGGCAAGAGGAGGGAAAACCAAGTTTATATTGATGACTTCCTGACAATCAAAAAGAAACAAGCAACCAGTCAACCCTATTAGAATAGAATAATCTTATGAATTGATCTAAGGAAAACATTATTGTAAACACAATATGTATAGAAGAATTCAAGAATGTAAATGAAAATGGATATTAGCAAAACATAAATGTAAATAAAAGTAGTGTGAGCAGAAAATGAATCTAAATTGGTCTTGAAAAAATAAAATCATACCCAATTAGCATTAAGTTATACTGACCTTGTACTCATTGCCATTGCCAATCTTGAAGGTTACTTTGATTCCTTCTACAAAAACTCTTTGGCCACGAGGCAAGAGAAGGCAAGAAAACCAAGTGTATATTGATGACTTCCTAACAATCAAAAAGAAACAAGCAACCAGTCATCCCTATTAGAACAGAATAATCTTATGAATTGATCTAAGGAAAACATTATTGTAAACACAATATGTATAGAAGAATTCAAGAATGTAAATGAAAATGGATATTAGCAAAACATAAATGTAAATAAAATTAGTGTGAGCAGAAAATGAATCTAAATTGGTCTTGAACAAATAAAATCATACCCAATTAGCATTAAGTTATACTAACCTTGTACTCATTGTCATTGCTAATCTTGAAGGTTACTTTGCTACCTTCTGCAGAAACTCTCTGGCCACGAGGCAAGAGAAGGCGGGAAAACCAAGTGTATATTGACGACTTCCTGACAATCAAAAAGAAACAAGAAACTAGTCAATCCTATTAGAATAGAATAATCTTATGAATTGATTTTATTTGTTTTACTGGCTAATGGATAGTGGACCTAGTTCTCTTGAATTGAGATACTACTAAGATGTGTTGACTGGTGATTTTAGACTACCAATATTCTGCTTGAATCTCTATAAGTTACTTTTGTCTTAAATATATTTAAGATAACTTTGCAAAAAAATCCCCTGATCTCTTAGAAATTATGCAGATTATTTTGTTAATACTTCTCCATTTTGATATTTTCTTTCAAAAATTAATATAAAGATATGTAATGCCATATTTGGAACTTACATATTTTAATTTTACTAGTTCTGTAATTATAGCATATGATTCCAACAATTGTGAAACGCATTGGCAATATGCTGAATGAATGAAGTAAACTATGTAATTGGCAGGTGTAAAGCCAAATTCCTTAACCCTTTCCAGCATCCTTCTTTCCTGTTCTAAAATATGTGCTTTGGAACAGGGCATGAAAATCCATCTAAGTATAATGAAAAGGAGATTTTGTCAGATATTATATTACAGTAAGTTGAATGAATGTAAGTAGAGAAATTTTTGCATACCTCCAAATGGTACAAAATTTCATGGTTAAGTGGAAGCCTCCCATCAACAACAAGATCCAAATATTCGTGTATCTATCTCAATCAAGCCTCTAAACCCTTCAGAGCTATCAAATTTTCCACTAACCTGTTATGCACAAAAGTCAAATTTTAGAGACCACTAAAATAAAATAAAAACAGAGCTTTGAAACCAAATCCACACACAACACAATGTTCATAGTGAAAACTTAGCACTTTCTTTCATATTTTCATATTGGTTTGATGCTTCAAATGATGCATTTCTTATATTGAAATGTGCATTACCTTTTTGAGCTTCTCTTTTTTTTTAGAATAGTTTAATATTCTCTACTTAACGGGACCAACCACGTGAAGGTGGAAGCTCATTTGGCCCCTCCCGCCCCCCCCTCACATCACTCTCAATTCCCCATACCTGATCATATAACATTAATCATTTATTCATCCATTAATAATATATAACATTCATTCATTCATCTTGCATTAATAACATATAACATTCATTCATTAACATATAACATTTATTCATTAACATATTCACATTCATTCATTCATCCATTAATAATATATAACATGCATTCATTCATCCATTGATAACATATAAAATTCATTCATTCATCCATTAATAACATATAAAATTCATTCGTTAACATATAACATTTATTCATTAACATATTCACATTCATTCATTTTTTCAGTTTTTACATATTATCAAAAAAATGGTTGTCATAATATGATTACAATCACTTCTTTTTTTGTTTCTTTTTTGCAGCTAAAAAAATTTGAAGTGGAGTATCATTTTCAAAATCATTTGTCCCCCCTTCAATTGTTCTGAGCTCTGCTCGTGATCTTAATGTATTCCTAGACATGTACTCACAACGTGGATGCCGCTGCAAGGGGGGTCTGCTGCAATAGCAAAGAAATGTTAAATTGATATGTTTTATTATTATTGTTACAAGTATTTCATTAATTAAAAGAAAATTAGAGTGGTGCTCTTTACCTGATGGGGCCACATCATGTTTCTGATATTGTCTTATAGCCTCATGCTCAACATGTTGAACACCCTCTAAATCCTGATCTGGAGTTAAAACATGAAAGGTTACATTAATTAATATACCAATTGCAATTAAATGTGTTTAAAAGAACATTAGAGTGGTCCTCTTTACCTGATGGAGCCACATCATGTTCTTGATCTTGTCTAGCCTGATCATGCTCAACATGTTGATCACACTCTACATGCTCTAAAGTTGAAATTTGAAAGGTTACATTGATTAATACACGAAATGCAATTAAAGATATTTAATTGTATTAATCCATATTGCATTTTGTATAGCACATGAATACATCCAGTACCGGGATGCACACCATGGCCTTCATCTA
Organism: Sequoiadendron giganteum; assembly: GCA_007115665.2. Lineage (NCBI taxonomy): Eukaryota > Viridiplantae > Streptophyta > Pinopsida > Cupressales > Cupressaceae > Sequoiadendron > Sequoiadendron giganteum. The sequence goes on from VCHN02000014.1 coordinate 34,899,990, forward strand.
CAGGTTATGCTCCACCCTCATCAAGCTGCATTCCAATGTCATGTGCAGTATTATCATTGCTTATCTATTTAAAACAAATAGGCACATTATTATGGTGGAAATTAATATTGAATAGATTGCACAAGTATTCAATTTTAAATAAAATTTATTGAGTTTATTTACCTACGTGTTGGATGCAGTGGAATATTGTGTTTGCCCAGTCAAGACTCTTAGTTGTTCAGCCAAGGCTCCATAGCCTTGTTGGAAGGCAATCTTCATGTCCTCTTCTGTGGGCGCTCTGTTGAAATCAAAGCCCTGCATTTTTGCATAAGATCATGAATTTTGCTTCTATGGTGTGATAAAACCAAAATTGTTTGCAATTTATTATTTGGATGCAATATTTCATTTATTGATACTTATAAATCATGCGGCTAATTTCATATAACCACCAGAGCCAAGTTTGTGATGCCCATGTTTTTCTAGTCTTGCCTTTGTTGCCTTTGATGTGTCGAGAAGCCTATGAAAATTTTGAAATATGTTAGATTATGTAAAAAGAAAGAGTAATCGGTATATAATTACATTGTTGATAGTATCACATACCTTCCTTGGCCCAGTGGTGTCTTTCCTTTTTTCTTTTCACCCTTCTCCTTTTCATCTGACACCAATTCCTTCCACTCCCTCTTCGGAATCATGGGGGGATGCTCGTACTTTTTGTTCTTCTCTAAATGTGACCTATATTGGTCCCTCACATACTTTAGATAGGTACCAGCTTTCTTAAGGACCTTGGATCGGTTGAATGTTTTATCACCGAACAACACAACTAAACGGTTAATGAGTCCATCTTTTAAATCTTGATTTTGGGCATTCCACTGTGTACATATGGTGGGCCCGAAGAGCTCCAATGTAACATCACTTAGATGTTTATAAAAAACATCATTTCCTGCAAAATGATAATGGGATCATTAGTCTATAAAGAGTGATCAATAATTAAATTTCAATTGGATTATATATAATAATAATTAAAACATTTTAAACTACCTGGGACCTTCTCTATCTTTATGGGAATGAAATCCTTGGTCACCACAAATGTGACCGGCAATGTTCCTGTACTAGTCATACGGGAAGATCCAAGAAATGATGCTAAAACATCACCATTTTTAGTGGCCTTTGCATCCCCAGGTATATTTATTGACACATGTAGTGGCATGTGTTCGTTGCCAAAGGGTGTGTTGTGCCTTTTGCACACACGCCCCGTTCAGAACGGGGACCCTCTATTTTTTGCCTCATTTTGCATACCCATTTTTGTACCCTTAAAGTTTGGCACGTTCCCCAAAGTCATATTTTAAGCCTATCCAAAATCACCCCCTTTAAAAATTGTTAAATCTGGGATTAATTCGGGTATCCCTTGTTAGACTGCCCTTTTGGCGTCTGTGGCTCTCCCCGGGCCCGGACCCCCGGGTTTCCCCTTTTGGATTTCCCCTTTCGGATTTCCATTCCGGGTTTGTTGTTTCCAGCGCCTGACATCCGACGTCTTTCCAGACCTCGGACCCCGAATGTCGGGTTTACCCCCTCGGATTTCCTCTGGCACTTTGCCATTTCAACGGCCGCGGAGGAACGGCTTCCCGGACGCCGGACTCCAGATCTCCCGCTGTCAACTGCTATTTTGAACCCACCAACTTCACCTGCTATCGTATGGAGGAATTGAATGTTGTATTAATGGTGGTTTCAACTATTCAAACGAATTCTCCAGCCGTCATTATCATTAGTCCGAGTGATAGAAAAGTTTGAAGAGCTCTCGGCGTCCAGGCATTTTCCACCTAGCAATCCGAGCTCCATTTTCCAACGTTTTCCACATGGCCATCAGTCAATTTCTTCGAGATTCTGAGGTAGGTTTTCTGTCTGCACACCCTACCCTTTCTTTTGTGAAATTCCACGTTTTGAGGAATGTAAAAATGTAAATTGGGTTGAAATTAAGTAAATTTATGCCCTTCGCTAAAAAACCCAAATCTTAAAAGTGTAAAAATCAATCATTTCGGGCCTCAAATTCAATTTGGGACTTCACCTCTCTGCGACCGTTATTCAAAATAGTTGCCGACGTCCTCTAGGCCCGGACCTTCTCGCCGCCGTCCGCGAACTCATTTCAAATTTCTCCACGCCCGAACTCACCTCAGACTCCGACCTCCGAAATTCCCCTCCCAGGATTCTGTTGTGTCATCATCATTTCAATGGCCTCACCTGAGCACCTTCCCGACCTTCAGACCCCGGACACTCGAAGTTCGTCTGAAGACTCTTGAAATCGAATGAATCGACTGAAATTCAAACCCCTTCCCAGGATTCCGTCCTCGGAATTCCACTTTGTCTTAATCATTTCAATGGCCTTCCTCGAGCAGCTTTCCGGGCCTCGATTCCCAACTCCGTGAAATCTATTCTAACTTCCAGGTGGAACCTTCGACCGGAATTCACTCCGGACCCCGACCTCTGGAATTCTGTGTCGCGTTTGTCCTTCCAAATGGTCGTCCTGCGACGTCTTCTCGACTGCCGGACCCCGGTCCGCTGCCCACTGAAACCAAATTTAGGTACTCCTCAACCCCCAAGCTTCTCCCGGATTCTGACCATCGGAATTCCATTCCACCGGCGCTGTTTTAACAATGAATTTGGGACAGCTTCCTAAAATCCGAGTCTCGGCGCTCTGTTCGCCGCCTGGCTATCCCGAGTCCTCTAACCTTCCCCGGAGACTGCACCCCGGATTTCCTTCCCCGAATTTCCGCTTCCATTTCGTCATTTTAAACGGCTGACCCATAACCGCTTCCTGGCAACGAAAATCCGAGACCCAGATTTTGAGACCCAGATTTCCACCTTCCCTGCGCCGTTTCAAACGGCTTTCCTATAGTTGATGCCCGAACTCCCAAATGAAGGATCAAATGACCTCCAAATCCAAAATGGATTTTGACCCACTTGCCAAAATCAGGTCTTCCTTCATGCCAACCTTCTATTACTCAAATCCAACACTGGAAAATGCCTTTGAGAATTCCATCCTCAATTTTCCCTTTCAGACGGCATTCTGCCAAGGGAATTCTGGCCCTGCGAACCCGGTTTGTTTGCTTGGCTTCCTAATAATGAAATATCAAGTTTTATATGATTTTTGAATATGAATAATGATTGTGGAGCTAATCTTAGTGTGCAGGGACTTGTCCGGGACCATTTCATCATGTTTACTGTTACTGATTCTCATCTTTTGTGCAGGATTTATGGAATCCGGTGCAGAAACTTCTGGTGCCTCCAAGGAGAAAGGGAAAGGAATAGCCAAGGCACCTCGAGGTGAGGAAGATAGGGACCTGATGAAGTACAAGTTCCAAGGGGTCCCCATTCAATCCAGATTCACCTCTCTCTGGAGAGATATCACAGATACCAACATCGGCTAGGTTGATGTTGACGAATTCATACAAAGGGTAAGGATGAACCCAAAAATAGAGAATGCAAAATTGATAAAGAAAAGCGGAATCGCCAAAGCTATAGGCTTCCCACAAGCCTTTGTGGCCCCAGAACTAGTAATGGCATGCGTAGAGGCCTACCAGGAGGAGACCCGAACTATAGTGGACTAGAACAGAAATGTCCTTGCAGACATGTCCCCGTCAGGTATAATGGCAACATTCCACATTCATGCCTATGAGCGCACGGAGACCCCCACCATGGGGGAGTGCAAGGACCTATGGGAGAAGGATCCCTTGGGATGTAAGAAGGTCATCAACCAGTATTGGTTAAAGGACAAGCAAGCTAGCACTGGCAAGCTTCCTCAGGATTTTTTTCGCAGCGACTTCTTCAAGGATTACCATCACCTCGTAACGTTGCTAAGCCGAGTGATGGGCCTTCGAGCAGCAGCTTTCTTCCAAGAGTGGATGTTCTACTTCGTAGAGAAAATTCTCCATGGCGAGGGTATCGCTTTCTATTGGCGAGAGATAATTAGTGACCACTTCCATGAGCAGTTTACAACCGTGAAGAAGACCTCCCAGTTCTTCATGACCTCCTATTCGGTGTATTCCCTCGCCGATCGGCGGCATTATCAGGGATTCACAGTGATACCTAGTAACCCATCAGGGGTGGAACTTAAACCATATGACAAATACACTCAGTTACAATTCAGAAATTTCAAGAGGGATTACTGTCGGGTGAATGATGCATTCATCACCTACATCATTCAGTCTCTCAGGGGTAACTTTCAAAGGAGAGTTTCTCATAGCGCCAGAGCCCTCCTCAGGAAATATGCCTTCCTTTACATATAGTTCCCAAGGTTCACATACATCCATGCTGAGGGATTCATGGAAAGACCGAATAAGTTGCCCCGGTACCCCAATGATCAGATCATTCTATTGGAGCTGACCCGGCAGCTACGGCATATTCATGGCATCCTGAGCGATAAGCATTTAGCGGGCCCAGCTTACCCCATTGGGCTCGGCCAAGGAATGTACAAGATTCATACCTCCCAGTGTGTGGGGTATTCGGAAAGGGAATTGGCTGAGTATAACTTCCTTCAATATACAGCTCGACCTCGAATGGACCCATACGAACACATCAGGATGGCGCTGGGATGAGAGTATGCCCACCTCCACAACGTTGAGGACTTTTGGTCCAACTGAAAGGATGATCTTGAGGTACGGTTAAGGCAATACATGTGCATGACTGCCATCTATGTGCGAAGAATAAACCTATGCCCAATTCCTGATCAACTCGAAGAAAATGAGGGCACGGTGATCGATCCAGGGTATGATGCCATCGCCAATTTGGTGCTGCCAGCAATTAACTGGAATGAACCAGAGCTCAACAACTTCGCCATACTCACTAGGCTCGTTGAGATCTGAATGAAAGCATGGGTCAACCAACAGGTGGCTCGATTAAAGCAACAAGGGGTCACCTTGACATTCAAGGGACTGAAAAGTGAACTGAGTGGCTCTAAAGGTGGGGTGGTTGCCGCTGCAACCGGGGAAACATCCAAAACCCCACCATCGTCGGTCAAGACCAAGAAGAGAAAGGAGGCCAGTGAGCAGCTACCTAAACCGAAGGTTTACGCTTGCAAGTCTTCTAAGCCAGAGCCTTCCAAGAAGAAGAGAAAGATAACTAGAGGCATGAAGGCGACTGGGATGCCCAAAGTTCTGCCCCTTGGGATCAAAGAAGAAAGGTCTAACTCACCAAGGTCACCGCCTACTTCAGTCATTGCTGCTACTGTTGCTTCCCCCACCCCGCATGCTTCACTTGCCGCTTCCGCTTCCTCTCTGCCTGCAATGGACATCTCTATACACCTTGCTACCACTCCTATAATCTTGCAGATCATTCCCATAGATTCATCATCTACTACGACCTCACCCATCTCCTCTTCTTCCATGTCTCCTTCCCTCCCCTCTGCTCCCGCTACTACGGTGCCCGCCATTAGTCTCCTAGAGTCCTTGGAAAAATACATGAAAAATGTGCCATCCGAGCTCTCGGGAATGCTCACCAACCCAATAGTTCAGGCTGCAATAGCTCAGGCTATGGCCCATGCTCTAGCTCCCCTCCCCTCAACTGACCCACCAAAGATGGAGGCGACAATGCAAATATCGGATGAGCTCGAACGATAGTAGCTAGAGGCTACAAAGGCGTCAGAAGAGGAAGAATTTGAGTATCACGAACATCCACTGTTCAAACGTCATGAGATAGACGAGGTGGTTTATGAGTCCTCCAGTGAGAGCGACAAGGAGCTGAATGCCGATTTTATAAGAGAATCAAATGACCCTGAGCTCAATGCAGAGTGGGGCAAGCAACTCCAGGAGATAGAAGATAGGGAGGTCGAGGACCGGCTCATGAGAGAAGAAGAGACTGTCGCTCAAGAGATAGAGGGCGGAAAATCTCCTACTGAGAAGCAAGACTAGACTCTAGAGTATGACAAGGAAGCATCCCTCCACAAGGACGAGCAGGGAGAGAACCCCAAAGAGCATGAATACAATTAGAATGAAGAAGAGGGGGATGCTAAGAAAGAAGATCCACCCAAAGAGAAGTTGCGTACTAAGTCCCCCACTGGACATGAAACCCTCTGACAAGACTCTGAAGAGGAGAAAGAAGATGTGGGGACCAAGGAGAAGGCTCTTATTGTTAGAACTATTGAGCTAGAGAAAGGGGACAGCGGGAGTCAAAGTAAACCACCTAGAGAGGAACCCCAAATACCTGAATGGTTACAGAGGCAGCTGAAGTAGAAGACTCCCACCTTGAAGGATCCCAAGGCAAGGCTGGAAGCCATCATGTCCAGAGCACAAGTAAGCACCAAAAGGAAGGAAAAGAAACCAAGGGTCAGGTCAAAGGTAACCATGGATGCTTCAGGATCAAGGGAGGTGCAGATAACAACACCAGTGGTTAGAGAGCAAGGTATAGTTTATAACATCTCCACCATTGACTTGTGAGTGGCCATGAGGGAACAGAAGGTCAATCACCTTCAGGAGTCAGTTGCTATAGTAGTACACCTTATCCAACAAGATAAGATTTTGAAGGAAGAATTAAAGGTGCAAGTGGCCAATCTAACAACCTACATTCAGCAGTGGTCATCTCCAGATGAGCAACCCATGACGTCATCCGCCCCGCCTTAGCTGATGTCCCAGGAGTAGATTAATAAGTTAGAAAAGAGAAGGAACTTGGACAAGACTACGGAAAACTGGTTCTGACAGGTCTTAGACATGGGAAACGCGGCCATCAATCTGGCTGTCCAGATAGCAAACAAGTTCCTCAAAGTGCAAAGGACCCTTGAGGGTACGAGGCAGGTCTGTGAAGAGTTCCCAAGGAAATACGAGGCAACCTATCTGAAGATCGAGGCCATACTTGCATTGTCAGGTGAGGTCTGGGAGAAGGACCTGGCCTTCAAGGACGATGACCACTGGTTAGTAGATGTTTGGAAGTGAGATTTCAATCACAGGGGGAAAAGGCTTGAGCAGATCATTGAGCAAATAGTGTTGGACATCGAATGGGCTAGAGATTCTAGAGAAGAGTGCTCTCGGTACATCAAATTGATGACGGGGTATGAGCCGCCCGCAACCGAGATCAACCCTAAGAACATAAGGCCCCACTTCTTGAAGATCATGGAAGATGGGATGTCGGTTGAAGTCACCATGGACTTCATGAGTTTTGCAGCCTGTGCCTTCGCATAGTCAGATATTTTTAGGGATAATGCAGCCAAATATGAAGAGGACTAGAAGAAACTTGTCAGCAATTCCCAGGAATGGAGCTATCAAGTGCTGCGATCGGACATCACGGAGATGGATAAGCTCCAGTCGTTGATCCTGAACTTCGTAGAGTATGCAGTGTTGAAGAAGCGTGAAGGAAACCCTGTTATCGACGAAGAATTCCTCAAAGAATAGCTACAGCAAAAGGCAAATGGCTGAAGGTCGAAATTGCTATAGTGCTATCACTGGAGGACGAAACAGGGAAAAGAACAAAAGTGAATTTATAAATGTAATATATCTGGGGGTAGGTGAAACCCTATTATAGAGTGAATGTTGGCCACATAATAGAATTGAATCTTGGCCACTCATTTTGTTTTTTGAAAACTATAGATAGGGCTCTCCTCCTCTCATTTTAGGAGAGTTGAGTTGTTGTAAAGACATGCTGCTGAGAATATAATAGAAGATACAGTCATTTTCTGGTGTATTTTTGGATTTCTCCACATGTTTCATGGTTCTTCTCCATTTAGCTAGAACTTTGCTTCAGGTTACTTTACTGTTTTAGTATCCTTAGATTGACTTTGGTAGAGTGAGTATGTTGTCTCTGGTTTTAAAGATTACTGTTGTGTGTATGCTTTCCTTGTCCATACTTCTGGTCATCTGCTGATGGTATATGACTGTGCAAAGTTAGCTTGGACTTTAATTTCATTGCTACTTATTAAACTTTATCTTTATTCCTGTTTCCATGGTGAATGAATGATGAATATCTGCAGTCCCTAGAAGATAGCACAGATTTCATGATATTGTGAAAATTCAGATTAAGTGAAATCTTGTTTAAGGAAACTGTCCACAGCATGAACCTCCATGATCACTATTCATCGATAGTTGCAGGTCTAGGAAACATCTTTCTTCCTCGCCCCTCTTTTTTCCTTTTTTTTAGAAACAACTTGTGTTAAGGTTCGTTGCACATTGTAAAGCCAAATCTGATGAAACAATGGAATCTAAGGCTGCTGCCTGAACCTGCAGCAAGGCATAGTAATCCCAAATCCATAAAACTCCATTCATTGACCCAATTCTCCTACAACTTCGACTACATAAGACTGCCTTGTGATTGCAACAAAATCACATCAAACAACTGATATGTTCCAAGCACTGTCAAGACCTAACATCCGAGAGACCTTGGGATAGTGTTATGCAATCTGATTGTGGAAAATTGTCTTTCAAGAGAGGTAATGCACCTACGTATTACCTGTGTTGTGAAGTGCATGAAAACACCATCAATAGGGTGCACTACCAAATGCCTACACAGTATGTGTTGCTGACATTTCAGTCAACAATATAGGCACAAATGATGAAGTTGGATGATGTGATGTATGCGCAGGAAGATCGGGATTGACACTTGTATCGACCCCTACTTCCCGCACAACACTTGTAGTACCCTGATCATGGCCAGGAGCATGATGAGGACACAAATAATCCTATAAAAATAACACATATTTTAGTTCATGACATAAAGAGAACAAAATATAAAACCATGAATGAACTTATGTTATAATTAAAGATCTCATGACAACTTACTTGCAATTTTTTTTCTCTCTCGGACAATATTTTAACCTTTTCTCTTATCTCATCTATTTGAGGCACTATGAATACCAATTGAATGATTTCTTCATTGTATTTTTTTTGGGCCTTCGTCATCATATCCACAGGGTTTGCGGAAAATGCAATGTCATCATCGCATAATAGTGACTACACCTCCATATGGATGTTCTCTTGTACTACTAGTGCCTTTCCCCAATCGAACGACTACAACAAGAATATTAAAAACATTATCGAAATTAACCCAATAAACTCATGAAAAAAACATAATAATAAAACATTTTTCTCGTATCTAATTTGTACAATTACAATGAGGTAAACCTGTCAGGTAGAAGTGCCTGAAGATGGATCATGATCTGTGCTTTGGGCTGAAGCCTTCCTCGTATGATCAATGTCACGTTGTGACAAAAATTAAATATAAAAAACATTACCAAAATGAAACCAATAGACTTACGAAAAAAACATAATAATAAAATGTTATATTGGAGTCATTAATTGGAGGTTGGGTAAAATGGTATATAGTACATACCACCTCCATAGTAATTGTGTTTGTATCTAAGTGATTCAAATTGTAATCGATTAGCAACTCTTCCCCTACAGTTATTGATTTTATCGCACATATGAATACACGGTTTCCCTCTCGCGCCTCGAATATGCAATTGGGTTGCTTATTTGTTGACCCAGGTCGTGTACTATTTATAAACCCTGCAATATTCCCTGATGATTTTGGCCTTCCGTCAATGTACCTACCCACTCCTTTATTTTAATCCTTATCTTTTAGCTATATATAATTTGTTGATGGTGCATACCTACGCATACTTCGTGTATATCAAACCAGCTGCATCCAATCTTTGTAACTGTAACAGGGTCCAACATACTCCATCAATTCAGTAACTTTGTCATAATAGACCTTTATGTCATCCATGCAAAATAGGCCCAAACCATGTAATGACGATGGTTCTATGCGATATATCCTCTCATTGACACAAAGATCGGTGTTTATTGGAGGAAGTTCCTTGGGTACCCATTGTTTCCATATACGATTGTACCTCAAGGGCACCTCGATGTCGCCTATGCTCTCATCATCATAAGAACATGACCCCGCTTTAGCAAGAAAAAATTTCATGCGTTTACGAAATTTTCTTCTAATCTTTTGACCTCTAGTTGATCTCCCTCTTTTAGACCTACTACATGTCTCGCTTTCCTCTTCTCTTCTTGAATTTCCCTCACTCGAGCAAGACAAATCTGACAAATACCTATTTGGTGGTACCTACACTCATAAGGATGTTGGATGAAGTTATTTCATGGTGATGTGATCCCAAGGTGACATTATGATTAATCTATCATTTCATCGCTAGAATTTGACAGGTTATAAGGTAATCAAGTCTTGATAGATTGCAAGTTATTGTTACTACCATCCAAATGTGTCCATCACAAATCAAATCTACTTAATGTTTTAATTCCCAAACTTTGTAACAAGTGTTAAATGTGACTATGGTCCACCAATTACACAACCAAGGCCTCAAATGTATTCTCTAATTGTAATCAAAGTACTTTTTCTCCTCATTCAAGTAAATGAACTTGAAGGGAAACACCACCAAGTGGTTTATTGCACACCTACATGACTAAAAATAGCAGCAAATTTACATTTAATTTCCATATGTCTAAGTGGTTAACGGGGAGGGAGTGTGTACTAGGCCTAGTAAAGTCATCATAAGTTTATGCTTTGGCAATAAAAATTGTTTAAGTCATCTTAAATCTTCCTATGTCTAATTGCTAGGAGGCTTTTGGTATGTTTTAAGGTAGGATGAGTGGTTGAATCATTGTTCTAATTCTATATGACAAGGTTTCAACATCTTCAAATAGTGAAAGTTAGTGCTCATAGTCATTTGAAACAACAAAATTTTGATTATGTATGATGGTACGATTTGATAACTTAAAAGAATTGGCTACTCAACAAACTTAAAGTTAAAAGAAACTTTTTCAGTTTAAGGGGTTAGCACTTTCTTTCATCTTTGCATATTGGTTTGATGCTTCAAACGATGAATTTCTTATCCCACTTCTATCATATTGTATTCCCATCCCATTGCAATTGTTGGAGGAGTTGATACCAAAATTTCATATCAAATACCACGTTCTTGAAGCAATTTTCTGTGTTTTTACTATCTTTCTGAAGTTCTTTTGTGCTGTATAGATCTGTACAAGATTGATATGCTCTAAGATCATTGGTTTAGATAAATATATGTGTTCCCTTTCATTTGAATTTTTTTTGAAGTGCTCAATCACTATTTTGTGGGAGAAAACAATCAAATACAGGGACTGCCCTGTTGTGCCTATGTGAGGGTTTGAGGGCTAAATAGAAATGACATCCACCAATCCACCCACTATCTTGGAACTATAACTCAGTGGGTTGGTGTGCATCATGGTATGATAGAGGTTCATTTCATTTAGGGTTTTGTTAAAGAAAGAAACTTGGCATTGAATTGATGCCCTAGGGCTGTCAAGGGAAATTTTCTTGTGAATTTGTAGTTGTTAAGTCAGGGTTTATCAATTTGATGGATATCTTGGTAGAGTCATGGTGACACTATTTGATGGTCCAATCTCTACTTTGAAAAAAAAAAATCTCTAACAACTCTAAGAGCTATAATGGGATGTCATTAAAGGAACCTTCATATGAAGGATCTTCTAATGAAGGACCTTTGAATTAAGGTCTTCATTTGAAGGTCCTTCATGCAAAGGTTCCTTTTATAAAACATTTTGGACATGAAATATTTAAAATAAAAAATACCTTAATTTGAAAGTCTTGACATGACATCATTTTTGAATGAAAGGACATTTGATGCAATCATATGCCTTGTCAAAATTTTAACTTAATTGTAAGGGCATCATGAGTATTTTGTTGGGCCCATTCAATAATCTTCGATGCAAGGATTGAATTGTCTAGAATGTATCTACTATCAAGAAATCCAAATTTTTTACCTGTATGACTATATCTGAAGCAATAGGTTTAATTGTGATGGAAATGATATTGACAAGGATTTTGTAATCTAGGTGTTGAGAAGCATAATTGGCCACCATCCTAGGAAAGATTCTTTATTCTCACTTTTAGGTGTTAGAATTTAACAATACCTTGATTGATGAAAGAGCCCAAAGAGCCTTTCTCCATGGTATCCAAGTACACATAGTAGTGGTCTTCTCTTATACGATTGGACATGATTTAAAGAACTTAGCTAGGAATTTTTCATTTAACCTAAGGTTTTCTCATAATGCCATCATTGGAAAAGTATGATCAAATTCTTCTATTATGAAGAATTGTCTATGTGCCTCTAGTAATCACTATAAATGTTTGTAAGGATAAAATGAATAATTGCATCAGGTAGGAGAGAATCGAATTTGAGTTCTTCAAATATTATATTCCTCTATTCATAATTTTGAAGGGTTGTGTGTGGAGGAGGTTATCACTACCAAGAAGGGAGGAGACCTTTCCTTGCATATGTTTGTGGTGGAGGTATTAAAGAAGAACGGTATGCCTCTATTTCCATTCATTATATCTAGCATAGCTTAGCATATACTTGGGCTCCTTTGCACCTATAAACTTCCATTTGTTTGATTTTATGTTATGTAAGCATAATTCCATGCTATGTTGAAATATAAGAGGTGGATGAGGCCAAAAGGAAATAACCCTTTTTTAGTTGTACCTTTGAATTTTTTATTATTGTTTTATGTTTTTAGCAACTTTGTGGACATAATATTTGAGGTAGGTCATACAACAAAGAATAAAATGTTCCCACCAACAACCAAGATGTGGGTAGATTATGGGAGTTTTGCCAAGACCTGAGGTTGGTCGATAAAAATGTGAAAGACTAAGCTATTTTATTTTTTTTGTCTTATCGTATACCATTTTATGAGAATGGGGGTGCCAATGTATGAGATATCTTTGGAAACTAGGCATGAAAATTGCAAGTTAAAGAGAATGAGGGTGCCAAACTTACAGTACTCATTGTCCCTTGGTCGTCGATTTTCCCTGAGTGCCCTCAACCTTGTCCTCGACACTGGTATTGACCTTGTTTTCACTCCTCCATACTCTTCCTCGGCACTGGTATTGACCTTGTTTTCACTCCTCCATACTCTTCCTCGGCGTTGGTATTGACCTTGTTTTCACTCCTCCAAACTCTTCGTCGACGCTGGTATTGACCTTGTTTTAACTCCAAAATCTTCCTCGGTGCTAGTATTGACCTTGTTTTCACTCCTACATACTCTTCCTCGACGCTGGTATTGACCTTGTTTACACTCCTCCATACTCTTCCTCAGCATTGGTATTGACCTTGTTTTCACTCCTCCAAACTCTTCGTCGGCACTGGTGTTGACCTTGTTTTAACTCCAAACTCTTCCTCAGTGCTGGTATTGACCTTTTTTTCACTCCTCCAAACTCTTCCTCGGTGCTGGTATTGACCTTTCACTTCTCCAATTTGACGAGCTACAACCTGGTTTCATTAGGTTTTAGAGTATGTTAATTAAATTTAAAATTATGGCACCATTTAGAGTAGTGAATATAAAGCAAGCCAAGCCTATTATATCAGTTGTCGATCTTTCACTTATGTCAGATCATCGAATAGTTTCCAAAACAAGCTGACACAATCTCCATCACGGCAGCAAGGGCCCACCATATTATGCATCGCCAAAGAAATCCACGTGGCGCTCGCCCGTGATATCACAATCAATAAAGACCTCACAAATTTTGATCACGTGATGGCGGGCAACCATAGATTTCAACCATCGGCAATCCTATTCACTCAACATAGTCACCAGCCTTGTCACTAACCATCGAGCACCTTTTCCATCTAGATTATAACATCGTCATTAATTTGAAGCACGTGCATCTTGTAACCACTTTAGTAACCTATTATATAACATATTAAAACTCGACAAATATATTAAAGCACTTTCATCATCCCTTCGGCATTGCCAGATGAGACACGTGGCGCTCTCCCATGATATCGCAATCGGTTGAGTCTTTGTGGTGGGGTCATCGGGGGATGGCGAGGAACGACTGCGATCAAATGATGGTTGATCAACGGTCATTAAAAGTTATTCCCTACACAATATAAAACATTTATTAAAGGCATAAGGGGACATCACCTAAGTCAACAACAAACAATGGCTTAAGTTGTTTTTAAACATGGGGGCATGGGGCCAACTTAGAATAGGGAAAAATAAAGTCAGGGGAAAGAATTAAAACATTAAATCAAAAGGGGCCCGACTTAGATGAATTGATGGGCATAAGCTGTTTTAAAACCCCCTCTATAGTAAAAATTAAATGAACCAAAAAAATAAAATATTAAAAATCCAAAGTTTAAAAGAAAAATATTTTATAAAAAATATAACAATAAATTAGGCATAAACAAACAAAAAAATAATAGGAATAAAATTTATAAATAAACAAAAATTATTATAAATAACAAGAAAATAAACATATAATTTTAACAATAAATAAAATAAATTAAAATATATAATATATAAAGAGAAAATAACCAAATAATAAATATGTTTTTAAATTATAACAAATTTAAAAGAGAATAAATTATAAAGAGATTATAAGTATATAAATTATAATTTATAAGTAAACATAAAATTTATAAATTATATGTTTACATATAAATTATAAATTATAAATAATTAATCAGAAAATAAATTTGATGAAAATATAAAATTACAAATAAGAATATATAAAAAATGCATAAATTTAAAATAAATTAACAAGAAAATTGAAAAGAGATAAAAAAAATAAACAAAAAATTTAAAAGTAACAAATAACTAGCAATTGCACATTGGTGTGCAATGGGTATGCCGAAATGTCTCAAAAATGGTGTGCAAAAAATGTCTCAATGGAGAAATGATAAGTTCAAACCAACTATGCATCCACTTACAAAACCTCTGAATTAGGAAGATAATCAAGCTCCATTACTCGAATCATATTAATTTTGCAATAGGAAGAGAGGAAGAGGGAGAGATAAGGATATAAAGAGGGAGAGAAAGAGGGGGGAGATCAAGAGAGGGGTAATGAGATAGAGATAGAGAGGAAGACTGAGATATAAATATAGATAGAGGGTGATATAGAGAGATAGAGAGGGATAGGGAAGGAGAAAGAGAGATAGGGAGATATAGGTAGATGTAGAGGTAGAGAAAGATATGGATATGGAGAGAGAGATATGGGGGGAGAGGAAGAGATGGCTCAATAGATAGAGAGGAGAGAGGGAGTAATATAGAGATATGGATAGAGGGGTCAAGAGTGAGAGAAAGAGAGAGAGGGAGAGAGATAGAGAAGGGGAATAGGGAGTGTTTGTGTATATGAGTGAAAGAGAGAGAGATAGAGACAAAGATAGATATGCATAAATAGAGAGAGAAGCGTAGACAAAGATAGAGAGATATAGGGGAGAGAGAGGAGGATAAATTGAGAAATAATGAGAAACACAGAGATAGAGAGGAAGATTGAGATATAAATATAGATAGAGGGTGATATAGAGAGATAGAGAGGGATAGGGAAGGAGAAAGCGAGCTAGGGAGATAGAGGTAGAGGTAGAGGTGGAGAAAGATATGGATATGGAGAGAGAGATATGGGGAGAGAGGAAGAGATGGCTCAATAGATAGAGAGGAGAGAGGGAGTAATATAGAGATATGGATAGAGAGGTCAACAGTGAGAGAAAGAGAGAGAGGGAGAGAGATAGAGAAGGGGAATAGGAAGTGTTTGTGTATATGAGTGAAAAATAAGTAGCAACTGCTTATTGTGAAAAATTCCATGTGGCTTTACAAATTTCCTTCCCTCCTTTTTATTTACCTCCAATTCCTCCCTCTAAATTTTTCCTACAGTGATACAGTGCAACAACAAGATACATATTTTCATATAAAAAATTAAATTTTAAGTCTTATTGAAAGTATACATTTTATTACAGTTCTTTGAAATATAGATCTTGCCCTGAATCTACCCATTTTTAAAGAATTTAATTGCAACATAGATTTGTTTTTTAACTTTATTTATAATTGTTTGAACTTTATAACTGTTTGAACTATTTTTTATCTTTATTTATAACTGTGCAACACAGATAATTAGTGTAAAATTGAATGCAAATTCTGCTAGCATCCTTTCTTGTCTATACAGATTGAGAGAATTATAACAGATCTGAATGTCTTCATTTGTTAATTCTTAGTCAGTAATAACATATTTCAATTCCCTGTCAATAATTCTTTGTCAAAATTAACAGAGCAACAAATGGTAATTAAATATAAAAATATACAGTTCATAAAAATTAGTGGCAAGGATTGATAATTAAATATAAGAATATACAGTTGAATTATGTTCTTATTTTAATAGAGGAAAAAACAATTTAAAAAATATACATTTTAAAAAATACAATTTAAAATGACTGTTTAAAAATAAGCAACAAAATCAAATATACATGGGGACACCAGCTCCACAAATTTCTCCTAAAAAAAATGAGCAGTGACTGCTAATGAAGAAATCGAAAAGGACGCCTTCCTTCCAAATTTCGCAATCCTCCTGTAGTGAAATCCAAACAATTTTCTTCCCTATAAAAAAAATTACGATACATTTAACCATCTATTATTGTTAGCAATCCATTGCATTTCTCTTTTCATGCGACATGTTATACAAAGCAGAGCAAGGTTTTCAAGTAAAACTAGGGGCGAAGGAAGCTGAAAGTAAAATAATAATATAAGCATTTGTTTAAATATAATTTTTCGCCTTGATTAACTTTCTATAAAAATATGTGTAATGCATTAATAATATATATATTAACATAAATTATATACATATTAAGTATTATATAAATTTTATGTTTAAATAATAATTATTTAATTCTTTCTTATAATTTTTTTTTGATACGTAAGAATTATAGTGTATTTATACTTATAGATCCAAAGTACAACCGATTAAGCTAATTTCACCAATTCCACCAAGAATCAAAAAAACATATTTTTTTGTACGGATCCTCCAAAATACAGGCCATAGCTTCAAACATTCAATACTTTAAACAATCTAAATTTAAACCAATCTAACCAGTTCGTGCTTGCATTAACAGAAAAAAAAAAAAAACTAGCTGCTAAAATACTAAGAACATACACTACACTTAACAAAAACTTATTCATAAATGTGAAATCTTCAAAAAACACTACAATGTTTATACGGATCCTCCAAAATAGAGGCCATAGCTTCAAACATTCAATACTTTAAATAGTCTAAATTTAAACCAATCTAACCAATTCGTGCTTGCATTAACAGAAAAAAAAAACTAGCTGCTAAAATACTAAGAACATACACTGCACTTCACAAAAACTTATTCAGAAATGTGAAATATTCAAACTCCTCTATCCATTCATCGCTATCATTCGCCATTAGCCCGAACCATTTTTTCAAGAAGTTGACCGCAACCGCTACTATGGCCCGGTGCTTCATCAACCCAGTACCCTGAAGGTCTAACAGAAACAGAAAAATCATCACCGTGTCTTCACGCTTCACCTTCACCACCTCCAATGCACACGGACATCCTCGCCCTTCCACCACCACCCGAAGGAGCTCATCCATACCACCTAGCAGTTTGGGTATGAACAATTTCCTCATTAAAGTCCTTGCTTCAATCTTTGGGACCAGATTATCCAGTAGGGAAGCCAAAAATTGAGAAGATATCTACAAATTATCACACCCATACTCTGTTTCCTCCAAAAAATGAGGACCCAAGACCATTTTACTGCAACTAACACTAGAGGCTCATAGTCGAGCAAAATTCTTTTAAGGCATTGATTCGTTATGAAACGAAAGTTGCTCAGCCTATCGTTAGACTTGAGAGAAATAGGGGTGTCTGCCCCAAACTGAGCTACACCCGCAACCGAAACCTCTATTAGAAATTTTAAGGACCGAGCCATTCAGCTCCCAACAGTAAGCACTTGACAAAATGATATCTAGACTTCAACCACAACACTGAACTAGAACAAATTCCCACGACATTTTGTGCAAGCCTTAAATGAGTACCGCCACCAGCCTCGCCAACCTCCTTCTCCTATGTGCGAGCTCTCTGAATGCAAGTGAAAGAATGAACGGATTTTAATATTTCTTGCGCCTCGGGAAGATAGATTAGTTGTCTTCCCCATGCATTCGGTTGATTGATAGGACAAGCCAGCTCTCTCATACCGCCCATGGCTTTCCACCCGTCACTATTTCCCCTTACAGCTCCAACGTGGCCATTCATGCCAACATCCTCCACCACCTTGGAGTGCATCCTCCCTACCTCCCACAATTCTTTCTTATAGTTATCTAATCAATAAATATTATTTAATATAATATAATAAATTTATTTCATATTATACATATTTTTATGTAACATAATTATTAGATAAATTTTATATTTATATAATTATATATTTTTTCTTCTAATTATATTATACTATCAATTGATTTTGTTTGATATTTATAATATCTTTATAATATATAAAATTTTAATATATAATTGTTTTTATATAAGATACTTGATTTTTACATAATATAATTAAAATAAGATTAATAATTATTAATATTAATATAAATGCATGTAATATCTTTTATTCCATTAACCAAACTTACATTTATTTTTATTGAATCTAAAATGCTATAAAGGCAAGTACTAGTCACTACGTGGCACTTGTCTCTTATGGATCAAAAAAAAAAATTAAAAAATTCTAAAAATTTTTAAAACAATTTTAATTATTTTTCTAATTTACTTTTTTATATTTTTTCAAATTATAAAATAAGTAAAAACCATTTAATATATGAACTTTATAAAATGCAAATATTCAAAATAATTTAAATTTCCACTTTTAACATCTTTCTAATTAACAAAAAAAGAGAAAAACATTTTTATAAATTTTATTTTTTTAAAAATAAAAAATATATAACTAATATATATAAAACAAGTAAAACCATTCAATATATAAATATTATAAAAATTTTACATTTTCACTTTTAATCTCTTTCTAATTAACAAAAAAATAAACATTTTTATAATTTAACTTTTCACCTTTTAACACCTATTTAATTAACAAAATTAGATATTTAAATTATGAAAATATTTTTTTAAAAGTTAAAATATATATATTAAACCAAACTATATCAATTATTTCATACATTCAAATTAACCAATTCACTCTGAGTCTTGAAAAATACGGACAAATTTTAAAATTAAATTTATAGAAGTAGATATTTGTTTTCATTTTTTGAAACCTTCATTCAGTAAATATTGTGGTGTCACGAGAGAAAAAAGGGCAAAGTTCACAAGTAAAATATTAAGAAGTAAAACAAACAAAAAAAATGGAGGGGAAAAAATGTGGCGATGAACGGATGAAATCAGTACAATCGTATTGCACTGTACGCAATTGATATTAACCGTTGATGGTCCATTTTAACTCGTTCATCTCAAATAGGATACGTTGAGCGTAATTAGAAAAAACCTATAATTTATAAAATATAAGGAATAGTCATAAAATAATGAGAAACAAGAATTAGAAAAAGAAGGAAAGAAGGAACAATAAATAGAAAAGGACAGACCCAAAGAGAAGAGACACACGAAAGAAAAACTCGACAAAACACAATGAAATAACAAACTAGAAGCAAAACTGAACTAAGCCAAAGCAATAAGCAGGAACAAATCAAAATTAACAAGAGAAAAAAGAGAGAAGGGAACATACAAGAGTGGGAAAAAGAGAGAACCAAGGGATAGTGTTGGTTGTTTTTACTATAACCAGGTTTATCTTCTAATCTACCTATGGAATTGCCAATTCCAATCAGGGGCAGCTCGAAAGACCTGGACCAACTGTCGAGGACTTTAACAAAGCCTCCTACACTTTGGGCTCTGCAAGACCTGAGAGGGTGATCCCTTAATGTGTTTACAACCTCTGCACCAATATTATAAACAACATTAGCAGCAACAGATAATCTCATTTAATAGCTCAACATAATAGGATAATACAGAAATGAATTGGTTGTTCATTAATAATATCAACTATTTGGAGCATGAGATAACTACAACAACACTTCATAGCTTAAGATAGTCATTGATTTGCAATTTGTAGCAAGCTCTAAGAAAAGACAAACAAATACTATACCCCACAAATAAGCAAAACTTAGACCAGTGCCATATGCCATTGGAGGAGTCAAATTCATAAGCATTTAAGGATTCATAACAAATTTAACGCATTACATATAAGATCTCTGAAAATATTTCCTTATAGTACCATCAATTTGTATTCTAACCCAATACTACTTATCAAATCCTTATATAAACATATCCACCTATTACCCCATTCAAGAATTTTAATTAATTCCTTGAATTAAAGCTAAAATGAGAATCATACAACAGTGAGATGAATGAAACAACCCTTGATTATTTTATTCAAGATTTTGATATGCTTATACAATGGAGAGACATGAGTTCAAAATTTATCATTCCCTTTCAAATGCTAGTACTATCATGAAACATCAAACTCTCATGAATTCAAAACCTACTACAAAATGACACAAAACCTTACTTGCATTTTCACTGAACCAACAGGCTTTTTACAATTTTCTCTGCAACTTTACTTAGACTCGACCCAAAATTATCTAACTTGCTAACTTGTATTTTTGGCCTTGAAATCCTTCTTATAGAGAATGAAGGAGCAAACAAGCATCAAGCCAGAAATACACATGTCACCGGTCACTTGGACCGCCCTGTGACATTTCAAAACTGTATTACAACAGTTGAGTCCTTGGACAATCTTCTTGTTTATCCCATCCGCTGAAAATGGTTGATGCATTGGCCAAACTTCAAGAAACCTATGCCAAAACTACAATCAAAACATAACCAAAATTTGTTATAACTGCAACGGCTGAGTTGTTATCTGCCAGTAGTCAAATTTGTCTTACTCTTCCTCGGTTAAGTATTTATCCACCCATCTCTGATATTCTTCATCTATCGTACAATCAAAATTAACCACCTCATTCACCTTAGCACTATAAGGTGTGTATTTCACTGCTACGTGATTTACCTCTCTCTCAAAAGACTCCAAAAATGTGTTAATGATCTTGTCCATAGAACTCACCAACAGGTCATAGTTTGAGGCATCACAAATCAATTTTATTTGTGCATTGATGACCTCATCTTCTCTATCTTACCACTGCTGCAATGATTTAACATTTCCTTGTGCATCAATTATATCAGGTAAAGATGTATCACTCCGATCATCAAAACTCTTTACCAATTCTCTAATTTTCCTACACAAATCATCTGGTAAGGCTTGAAAACCCTGCAATGACTTTACAAAAATTTGAGTAGGCCTTAATGATTGGGGCCTATTATCTG
Source organism: Sequoiadendron giganteum (assembly GCA_007115665.2). NCBI lineage: Eukaryota > Viridiplantae > Streptophyta > Pinopsida > Cupressales > Cupressaceae > Sequoiadendron > Sequoiadendron giganteum. The sequence continues at coordinate 34,921,126 of VCHN02000014.1, forward strand.
TATCAAATCTAGACACTTTATACATGATATCTAAATCATTGTCCCTAAGGATCCACTTCTCAACTAAGGGAAAAACTACTTCCTAATCCCCAGTAATGTTCTTTATTGCATCCAAAAATAAAGAATACAAAGAATATACTGATGGCAATCTGCCATCATCTTTTCATTTAAGTGCCTCAAAATTATGTCAACAACTTCACTCTACTTTACAAGTGCTCCCTCCTCACTTGCCTTTAAAGTTGCATGTAACTCTATAATCTTATTTAGCAATTGCTTCTTAGTAGGATCCACAGAGTATTCAATCTCTTCTTCAACTGGCTCTAATGTAGGACTGAGAGAAGGAGTTTGGATGGGGGACCCTGGAGTAGAAACAATTGGAGAAGTAGGAGGTATTGATCCTGATGTGGAAGGCAGTGTCATGATACCAAGAGAACTTGAGGACTCCCCAACTTGCCTATACTTTAACCTATCCACCTCATTTTGTAGCTCAACATTCCTTTGATGCAACCTGCTGTATTTTCCAATTATAATATTGTATTTCTCCATTAAGCTCTACTTTTCGGCTTCTTCCCTCTAAGCAGTCTTCTGGGCCAATTTGGCCACATTCATAGTTAGTTTTGTAGCCTCTGTATTTGAAGTTTCAGAGGCTCTCTTTATTATTAACCCTCCCCTTAGGTTTGGGCTAATGTCAGTAACATTAGGCTTTCTGCCCTGAGGTGCCAATGCCCAGATTGCTAGGGTCTCATACTCCTCACTAAAGGCAGAATCTTGCAGTGTTGCCTTGACCTCTTCCTCAAAATTTTGCATGGGATGCTTGGATTTTAAAATAGCATTAAATGCTACTACATCTGTTATATCCCATTCAAGAAAAATTAGCACACTAGCCTCAATTAATAATTTCCTCTCCTCCTCAGGAGTGATGCTCTTGAATTCTTCCATCAATTCGGTCTTTACTTCATCATCATTCTCCTAGTTAAACCTATCAGGTTTCAACTCTCTTCTCCTTTTGCATTTGTCCTGATATTCTTCTAGTCTCATTCTCCATACCAGTTGTAAGAAAATTGGAGTTTTAACAAATTCAACATCATCTAAAAATTCCTTGCATGCCTCCATCCTGGCATCTTGCACACATTGTCCCTTCACATCCATATCAGACAGAACCAATTGAGTTGACCTGAGAGGGGAAGGAATACCTCCTGCATGTCCTAATCTATGACAATGATTTCATCGATCAGAGTCTCTTGTGCCTCTTCAACTCTTTGCCTCTTACGGCTTGGCTCTGATGGTGGTAGTGCAGCATTATCTTGTGGTGATGAGTCCAAATCAATGATCTTTATTCCTCCAGATGCTCTGATCTCCAGACCTGGTTGTGTTGATGCCTTCATGATTTGTTTTCCTTTCTTATCTTCCTCCTCCTCATCACTACTGTCACTCCTCTTTCTCTTATAAATAGGCCAATTCACCATGGGTTGATATGTTGGCCTTGTTTCAATAGGCCTCACATCTGGCTTTTGTATGCCGAAGTCCAACTCGAAGTTGACCTTCTTTGTCATCAAAACACCCATGATCTCCTTGAATTTTTCCATCAAAAAATCAATTTTCTTGTGGAATGGAATGAATTCCATTAACGGATTATATTTGGGATCCATTTTATGCACAATGGCCAATAAATTCTCATATGCTATCCATTTTTCCTTGTTCAATTCCTGCTTGTTAAAATCAAATTCATTCCTGATCAGATCCTCAAGAAAATTGAACTCATGTGCAAACCTGCTAGCTTTTATCCGTTGTCTAAAAAGGGAAAAGAAGCCCTCAGGGTCATGTTGTCGCCTGGGACCACACCTTAAATGAAAATCATCAAAAAACCTCCCGAAGTGGACCCATCCTCCCTTTGAGAACACAAAATCAGACACAATGGTATAATCAGGGAAAAGAGTCCCTTTTCCCTTCCATGTTAGGTTGTCTTCATGAATACAACCTATTTGCCACATAACCTCAGAAAACCCCACTCTTGCTGGCACATTGAATGGGAGGATATGTGGAGTTCCTTGGAAGCCATACACCCTTAAAACAGTGTTGACTGGGTACAAGATAATGTCACCCCAGTTGTGACAAACTTTTAAATTTGGCTTCATCCCATTCGGTCTGAGAAATTCATGTAAATCCTCAGGGATCGTAGGTACATTTACTGTCAATCGAGCCTTGATTCTGGAAGCAAAGAAATTGTCAAATTGCACAAAACTGACACTCTCCTTGTTGTATGATAAATCTGTAGTCCAAGCCTGCACCGGTAATCTTTCTCCATTTACCTCTTGCCTCAACTCCATCTTCTCTAAGAAGAAGTCAGCATTCTTGTACAAGAACATGTACATCAGCAGGGGATACCAAAAGAATGGAGTGCCTGCATCCCCTACATGCAACTTTAACATCCCTTCAGGTATCTTCTCTGCCAAAAAAGATGCAAAATCATAAACCACGAAGAAATTAGGGTGTTGTATTTGCACCCACATAAATATATTGGCAATTGGCATTACTGTGTTAGGGTTAAAACCAAAAATTTGGCACAATGAATAAAAGGTAGCCAAGAAATGGTTTGCAAAACAACTTAGCCTAAAAGGCTCTTGGTCACTTGGACTGATATAAATCCTTGAACTACCTACGCTTTCCAGATGAGGAGGAAGCATCTTCAACCTGAAAAGTGAATTTGACTTTGCATACTCCTGCTTCATCTCCTCAAGATTTATCTGAATCAAGAACGGACTAGGTTCACTCGGGTCAAAAACTTGTTGAATTTCTTCCCTGTTTATACTTAATAAAATCCCTCCATCATTATCTTTGATCACTCTCGTAACAGGGTCATAACGTGTTGCCACCGCCTTGAGCAAATCCACATCGGGGAACACATTTGGCACCACCAGCTTCCCCATGTCATATATCCAACCATTTGAGAAAGAGTGAGCCAAATTCCATTGTCCATACCACAGCCTAAACATCTCCGGACCAGTCATGGGAACCCTAGCATCTGCAATGTTGGAATTCTTGCATACTAATCCTTCACCTAGGGTTCTTCCATGCATCAAAACCAAACACCTCTTCCTATCATTTGTTGACAACGGGAGTTGATCCAATAAATCATCATACAAATTCCTCTTAAAATTATCAACATGGCCAGAATGTTGCTTTGGCGGTGCCATCTCAAGTAAACTACGGCTTCCTTAAAATTTCAAATCTTTCGAACAGACTAGGGTTATACAGAAAACGAAATTACAGAAAAACCTTGTACTTTATTACAATTCAACTAACCAATAGCCCTAAAACAACTATCAACAAGCTTTCCGACAAGCACAACACAATTCTTCTCAAAATCTCAATTAAATTTACCAGAAAGCACAAAAAACAACTCACGGCATTTATGCTTTATAGAAGACCAAATCCTTGCTGTGACAGCTTGTAACTTCATCCTTGGATCTGAAAATTATTTTGCAAAGGTGCTTGAATACTTTGTGAGAAAATAGAGTGAAATTAAATCACTTTATGTCGATCAAATCGAGCTAGTAGACGTCTCATCCGCCATTAAAGCTTACTTGCATGTCGTGCCAACAGCTCCAATCGCATTTGATGCGAATTCAAATTCCAACCGTCGATCATTCACTTTTGTCAAATCATTGAATGGATATACCTTAAAAAAGGCTGACATAATCTCCATCTCAACACCAAGGGCCCGCCACATTATGCATCACCAAAGAAATACATGTGGAACACGCCTGTGATATCGCGATCAATAAACACCTTGCATCTTATGATCACGCGATGGCGGGCAATCGTTGATCTCCACCATCAACAATTTTGTTCACTCAAGATAGTCATCAATGTTGAACATAACTATCATGCAGCTTTTTCATCAAGATTATAACATCTCTGTTCATTTTGAGCACGTGCATCTCATAGCCACCTTAGTAACCTGCCGTATAACAGATTAAAACCTGACAAATATATTAAAGAAATTTGATTATCTTTTCGGCATCGCCTGTTGAGACATGTGGCACTCGCCTGTGATATCGCAATCAATTGAGACTCTGTGGTGTGATCATCACGGGATTGTGGGGAACGGCTGAGATCAACCGACAATTGATCGACGGTCATTTAAAATTGTTCCCTGCAAAAATAAAATTTATTAAATGGACAAGGGGACACCGCCTAGGCCGACGATAAATGATAGCTTACATATCAATATCAGCAAGAGGTCGGGAATTTCATAACGATGAAATCTCATTTGAGGATATATATCAGGAAAATACAGTTCACAGTCTCTATTGACAAGATAATGAGCATTGGCATGACGATATGAAGTCATATCGAGCTTACATATGTCTTACCGCTCGGAGCACAAGGAAATATATCGGCTAGACTAGAGTCATCGAAGTAAGGTTCCTCAAGTCAGCCCGAGATATTCATCCAGTCTTGCTGATAAAATAAAGGAGGATTCTATCGATGGGACAATGTTACCGGGAAGAATTCGAGGAGTCTTGTCGACCTTCCATGATACACCGACAGGATTGGACTTGGCGACATGTCTGGAGAGAATGATTATCGAAAGGACATGGTTCATGGTTTCACTGATAAAGAAATTCATCGATGATACAAAATTCGGCGGGGAGAGATAAGAAGGTCACAACGAGTGTAGCTCCATCGGCAAGAAAATCGTTATGTCTCAGCGATCAGAATTTACAAAGGAAATATCTCGGCGAGATACACATCTCCAGAGTAAGATGAGGATTGTCTACATGACTTGCTAAAGTCACAGTGATAGATTACTTCGGTGGGAGTTGTAGCAATATACTTAAGACCGAAAGGGTAACTGTAAGGAAGACTTAAGGTGTCGGGGAAACTACGAGATGTCCTAGCGGATGTTTAATTGAACGTTGGTGAAGGCTCAAACAAAAGGATCGCCCGAGATTTGAAAAAAATTGGCCAAAAAATTACATGATGTGACAGTGAGAGTTTCAAAAAAACCAGCTACGCTCGTGTTTTAGCTAAAACATTAATGGCACCACGGAGCATAAGTAATTTCAAGAATCAAGATGAATTCAATTGAAAACATCATTGCAGAATTGACAGCGGAAGAAGCAGAGGAGCAAGCGAAGGACCAGGGTATTCTCTCAGTTCAAAATCTCGGGCAAAAAACAGTAAGTTCTTCATACCTTGAATTTTCAATTTTGAAGAATGAAAGCCACTAGTTCAGGAAAATCAAAGGGTAGAAAGCATGGGCAAAGTGGTCAATCAAAAGGGAAAAAGCAGAAAACTGAAATTCAGCTAGAGGGTACTGAGTGTAAGCTGAATCAAGATCTTATCGACCAACTACCTGGCTCTGGACCCAAAGCCAGATGCTCTGCACAACTTAGGGCAGAAGTGGATAAACTAGATGATAAATGTAAGCTCATAGGAGATATTTGGACTCCAATAAGAGGTTATGAACTATTTAGCTTTCATTACTATCGGAGGAATCACTTTGAACCAGTATGTAACCCATGGAAGCTTAATCTGGGAAAGTTAGTTTGCCCTAATGTTTTTGTCGATGTTGAACTGGTGAAATTGTTGGGCACTCATTATAATTCAAGACTTAAAGCTATCTATGACCCATCTGGGAAACCATTGATACACATATCAAAGGATGTAATAGGCAAAGTCTTTAAATTGGAAGGGGTATGCAATGAAAATATTATATGTGAAGAGCTGGAAAAATAATTCGGAAGGATGGACACCATTTACAAGGGTTGGAGATTGCCCTTGCACAGAATTAGACATGGTGGTAAACCAATTCCGCTAGAAGATAGTGAAGAACCCCCATTCCATGTAGATCTTTTTGAGCCCTATATGAAATACACTTATTTATCAGTGGGTCAAGTATTGGGAATGGAAGTCCCTAAGTATATGGAAATTGTGCCCATGGTAATTTCAGCAGATATTCAGTATCACAACTCTAGACCTTTTGATTATGCCTCATATATTTTTAAAGGGCTCGATTCTGGGTTGATGGCAATAAAAGGTGGAGCCTCTATCTTACACCTCAGGAATTACTCACTGTTGATGCACATAGTGTTGTACTTCAGAAAGGAACTAGGGTTGTGGCCTCAGGAGATGAGAATTTCATAGTTTGATAAGGAAGGCATGTCATTACCTATTCAATCATGGATTGATGTTTGGGACAACAAGTTTGCTAACTCTAGTTTTGTATGCTTTGAAGAAAATTTTGTGAAACCATTGTACAAGTTTTATAATCATTCATGTGCTTATTCTTTGTCTGATGAGATAAAGAGGTTTCTTGGGCCCAAAGATTTCAATGGACCAATTAGCCACAATTGGGGGGATTGGTATTGTTTGGAGAATGCTACCATGATTAGGGTTTATGGATTTGAAGATGGCCCATTCATTTTGCCTAAAACGGTTCCCGACAGTATTGCATACTTGGAAATTGTTAGGCAAATGGATTTTTCTAGTGTTATGAATTTAAGTTCTTTTGGAAAATAGGATTTTATGCCCAGTACACTATGCTTCGGTGATTTTACTATATTAGCAAAGGAAGGGTATAATCTGATTCTGGATAAGTTACTGCAATATAACATGAAAAGAGGACCACTGAGAAATAATTTTGATCCAAAAGGGTATATCAATTCTGCTAAACAAAGGATAAACTTTGGAGGGTTATCACCATGTGCCCTACCAATTTGATGATATGATTAGGAACTTGGAGGCAGAGGAAGCAAAAACGGTGGTTGAACAACATAATCAAGAGTTGTAAGATATAGATTTGTTGTCTTCCGGAGAAGAGACGTCTGAGGCTAATGTACCACAACATCTACCTAACAAGATGTCAAGGTTGATAACTTAGGATTACGCCTGTCCTATGAAGGATTTGAATATTGAAGAAAGTGTAGATATAGATGCAAGGCATGTAGAATATAAGTCCTTTGTAGAAGATGATGAATTAATAAAATCTCCAGAATTTAAGACATTCCTATGTAGACAAAAGGGAAAAGAGATAAGAGAACTGGTTGACAATGTCACACCAGGTAATGAAGAACTGTTGTTGAGTAATTTAAAAACTGATGTGGAAAGAGAGATGGCATGTATGACCCCTGAAAAGGGAAGGGAAATGCTAGAAGTTGCTGGTGTCATGATTTTTCCAGGATTAGATCTCAATTTTGCACTAGTCTTTTACAGTTTCCTAAAAAATAGTAATGTTGCACACAAGCTCAGCCCGGAAAAGGTGACAAAGGTCTATGCAGGATCAAAGTACAATCTAGATGAAGAGTCGTTAATTATTTGGTCCTTGTATCCACCTCACAGGAAATCAGTTGTCATTGATACTAAGAAGGCATTTGGGCATGTTATGACCCTAAAAGTTGGGGAGGCTGATCCTGTGGTGACAACAGAGATTGGGATCAACATAGCAAAACTAAACAAAGCTCAAATACAAGCGTTGATCAAGGAAAAGGAAATGTACAAAACTAACCATGAAAGAATGCTGAGAGAAAATGAGCGCCTAAAAGATTTATTAGGAGTTACAATGGGGTCAACCAAGCTGCTCACCCATGGTGAAAGTTCACAAACAAAAGATCATTGGGAAGGGTCGAGTGCATATTCTCAAGGAAAGTATGACAAACTTGTTGCAGTGATTAAGAAGATACAAGCCAATCTAACAACCTGGTTGAATAAGCTTTGGGGAATACACTGACAAAACTTTGATGCATTACGAGAACATGAAAGAATGGATGGTAGGATCATAGAGAAGCTCCAGGAAATGAACAAGAGGGATGCTCCTGATAAAGCTACAATTGAGGTTGCAAATCATCTTATGAATAAGCATAAAAACTTCTTTGAAGAATTGCGAGGGGTGAGCAGGGATTAATCAATGCCACCAAAAAGGGATTGACTGCATTCTTTGATGATAGAGGGAGATTAAAAGAAATGACTAGGTGGAAAGATGAAAGTGAGTCAGTACTGCAGGAGATTTTGAATACGGCTACCGAGAAAGATATAACATTAGATGAAGCATGCGAACGGAATGAGAAGATGATGAAAATGGGGATCACGATCTGAAACGCATTGGGAGATGAAGATACGTATGGGCGCTGAGACTACTTGGATCACTTATCCAAATTTCACTTATGGCTTAAGAGAGCCTAATTACTTTTTAATTTTATTGTTGTTTCAAGCACAAGACATTTCTGAAAGGACGTGTCCTTTCATACGGTTGATGTATAAATATCCATTTTTGGTAGAAATGAATAAGAGGGTAGTAGTAGAATAGAAGATAGATAGCAAGAAACATAATATTTCAGAATGTTTATATCCAAAAGGACCATGTTGCATGTATAATATTTTGAAGGAGATAATGAAAGATTTTTGATTCGGTGGTTCCATTCTGGTATCAGTTGTTTGTTGAATTTCTGGAATTGTTTGATTGTCTCCAACCTAATTTTTCTTGATTATTTAAGTTGAAATATCAAGTATATGTACAATTTATCAGTACACATTTTTTGTATCTATTGATATGATTAATTGGGTTCTTTAAAGAAGAATTAAATTCCTTTCAGTCAATTACAATAAATTGGGAATATTAGGGAGATCAGGAAGGGGAGAAAACTAAACTCCTTCAAAATAGGGGTAGTTGTGGGTTTGTTGGTTTTCTTTGTATACTATATACTAGTTCCTTTAGGATAAATAAGTCATTGTAGAAATGAAAGATGCTTGATTATCTATCTAATATTGTTTTGTGTTTTTGAAATGGAAGAGATCTACATCTCTATAGAAATTGCTATATGCTAATGGTCAAATTATTAGACTATTTAGATCATTTTAATTGACTACTACATAATAGTTTATGTGTTAAAATAATTGTTTCCATTATTTGTAGTTTTTACATTGGAATAAAAATCATATTTAATTTCATGCCAATATACTTCTTTCATAAAGATATTTGTTTGATTTTTCCTTGTTATTTTCATCTTAAAATTTAAATAAATGTATTCTATAATATAGAATTATTTTCAAATTGGGACAAAAGGGATTCTGAGAGATATATTTAATCATAAATATCATTTAATTTGTATGTTGTAACTTCATTACTTTTAGTTTAAATAAAAATAACTTAAAATTATATGTACATATAGTTAAATTGGCAAAGTTGTTTGTCCATTTTATTTTTTACATCTATTAACTAAACATATTCTAATATTACGCATACACTTTATTAGGATTATATTTGTTCACTATAAGATTTCCATTGTGAATAGATTGTTGTAAACAAAATCACATCACTTAAGTCTGCTTAGTTCGCAAAGGTAGACCCACCTAGGTTTGGCAGCACCTGAAGAGAAGAAGGTTCAAATCATTTGTCCTTGTTTGTTACCCTAAAACGTATCAAGAGATTGGAAACCTCTTGAGGTATTCTTAACTGCATTTTTGAGAGCTAACAGTCTCCAAACCTCCAAATCCACAAAAAGATTCCACTTGTACGGCCAAATTCTTGCCAAACCCAAAAACCCTTGTTTTAGACCAAAATCATGAGGGTTTATTGAATCTCCTACTTCCACAACCTCCCAGACCTCAAGACCAACTCACACACAACCCATTAGGACTATACATGGGTAAAAATTCATAAAATTAGATCACCCATACATATTTTGTTGAAACCTAGGCTTGAACCTCTCATTTCACATGCTTTTCTTCACAAAACTCTTGAGGACAGCAGTTATACCTTCTTTATTTCTCATCCTACTCCCTATTCATGCATCCAACAATTACAACAGTATCCATGGGGCCTCTTACACAAGCTACAATAATCACAAAAAGTGTAAGAGCCCCTTTATATCATGTTTGGACTACAAAACCCTCAAAAATAGGGTAACCAGGTTGTATGCAAAGAAATGAAGCTTTCTAACTCAAACCAATGCCTTAAGCCCTCAAATCAGATTCAAATCAAAGGTAACACATATCTTCATGAAATTAATTATGTAATGGCATAAAAATTAAAAACATCATGAATTAATTGTGTAACCACATAAGTAAAATATAATTCTATCAAGAAATTAATATCAAATAATAATACAATCGCATAACTCATACATTTCAATGTCATTCATCTTCTTCTTCTTCCAACTCTTTGTCTATATCATCTGATCTAGATTCGACATTGTAAGGATTGGTCATATCATCATCATCGTCATTGATATCAGTTTTGATAATGTCATCGTCCACACGAATATCATCTTCATGAACATTAACTCCTACATCATCATGATCTAGTTCCTCCTCTTCGACATCTTCGTTAGGCACATCATCAACTAACTGTTGATCCTGATCATCATGTACATCATCTTCTATTTCTTTGATATCTTCTTCTTCCACCACATTATACTTTATCGGCCTTCCTCTTGGATCATGTCTAACAACATATGACCAACCTGGTTTACTTGGAACCTCTAAGTAAAATACCTACTCACATTGTCTTGGAAGAACATAGGGCTCATTTCCAACTCGCTCAAAATACCTTGTATTAACCATGGTAAATCCATTATCATGTTCAATAACAGTTCTCTCGGGATCATTTTCATTCAATCGTAGCCTGTACCATAGGACGATGAACATAACTAATTTGAAGGACTTAAATTCACACTCAAGTATATCATCCAAAATCCCATAGTATCGATTTTCGGAGACTTCTGGATGTATGTCGCTTCTCGATGAAACATTAGTCACCTAAAAGACTGCAGTTATCCCAGAATCACAAGTTTTCTTCGTGTCAACCAACTTTTTGATTCAAAATTTACGACCATTGCACCACATAGCCTTGTGGTGTTTCACCTGCAATATGTCAAACATATAAAAATTATTGCAATATCGTCAATTGATAAACATATTTATTCTTGGTCGAATGTATGCAAAGAAAAAAATCTCAACATATATATACATCAATATAATTGAAAATAATTAAATAATATGGATGACTAATATATTTATACATACCTATTTATCTCTTAAACCATATGCTAAATCAATTTCCCTTGGTGTAACATTGGAATCTCCATTACGATGAGCTTCTTTAACCAATGAAGCCACACCTTCCCATGTTAATGCGCGACTAGATTGTTGACATCGTTCAATCCATACTATCATCCAATCAAGATTGTTTCTGACATACAAATGTAGTGCATCCCACTCTCGCCCAACTGTATCAAAAAAATTTGAAATTCACAAACGATGTTTAATTAGTTAATTACCACAGTATACGACCTTAATTTATAATTGATGTATATTGAAGATTAATAATTAAATAAGTACAATATACATAAAAACCAAATGTATAATGTATTCTAATTAATCTCCATCACCATCTTATAATTACCTGTCACTTTCCTCAATCTACCTTTCCCCATCAGGTACTCCCCTTTGAATTTTTAATGGAGTTGGGATCCCAAATGCGATCTACATGGATCTTTGCTGCAAACTTAGGAACATATTCAGTAATGTACACCATGGTCTAGTATACCATATATCCCTCCACCGTAGAACCCTCGGGATGTGCTCTTTGTCTAACCAAAGCCTTCAAAAATTTCAAGTGCTTCTCGACCATCCACATTGACCTTGTGTGTACAGGTCCACACAATTCAATCTCCTTAACTTGGTGTATGAGGTAGTGTTCTTGTGCATTGAAAAATGTCAAAGGTAGACACTTTTTCATTTCACACATTAGACGAAGAATTTTTCTCTTCCAATAATTTATATCTTCTTTATGGATTTCTTTAGATGACAACCATCTACAAGTGATTCAAGGCACAAATATATTAACGAGATTTAACAAAAATATACAACGAATTGAAAAAATATCACTACTCACCTCATGTATTTTCCAAGATCATATATAACTTGCTTGAAATTGTTGTCGAAGTTGTCTGGGAGAGATAGAGGTAGAACGTACTGCAACAATTATAAAATGATCTTTTCATTATTTTTCCAAAAGTAGTAAACATAATACACTGAAAAGTACATGCAGTATACAAATATATATATAATATACCAGAATAATTACCTTAATGAAGGTATGCCAATCATGCGTTTTCATCCCTGACCCAAATTCACCTTTCTTTGTTATGATATTGTTTATGTTCGCTATAAATCTTGTGGGAAATCAAATTTTTCGTATGACTTATTTTATAGCATTGCTTTGCTGCTCCGTTAATAACCAAGGAAGGTCACTTATATTAATTTGGTCTCCATCGCTATTTAATTGAATGACATTTTTCATTGCATGATTGGAGCCCTGAATGTCACTACAAATTTTGACAATTTTTTCTTTGTCATGCCTTCCATCCAATATTTTCCATAATGTTTCTGTCATATTCTTTCTAATATGCATTGTATCAAACAAATGCACAATTTGTAGCTGCTCATAGTAGGGCTACCTACTAAATTTTATGGGATAACTTTTCAGTCCTTGTGGAAGCCGACCATTAATGCCTTGACGACCTTCATGAAGCATATAAGTTAAACAAATTAACAACGACAATCATTGTCAATTACAGCATGAGTAAACACAACACAATATAAAAATATAAATTCAAAACATATCATATATGATAGATAAACAATTTGATCCGATGTATAACCTTGACGATTAATTCTATTATATTCCAACTTCCATAGGCGAGGTGTCATTCTTCATGGTTTTGATGTAGTCTCTTCTTTCCCATTGAAAATATGTTTTTCAGTAGTTCGATACTTATGATTTTTGTGGAGGAAGTGTCTATACTCATCAAACACCTGCTTTCCTAAACTTGTTGAATGACGAGATTTCATCTTTGGACCACAAATTGGACATGCAAATTTTCCCTTTGTTTGAAGACCTACAAATCATATATAATTGGATTAAATATGTCAATTTTTATAATTATATATAATGAATAGATTATTTTAAAAAACATGCATGATATCTACTTCATAAAATTAAATATCGTTAAAGTCATGCAGTCGAACGTTATAACATACCAGAAAAATGTGTTAGCCCTGGGGCATCATGAATTGTCCATACAAGCATTGCATGAAATTGAAATTGTCTTTGTCATATTGGTCTAGATATGTCATACATAGTGATGTCATTCCATAACTTTAGTAACTCGTCAATAAGAGGCTCGATATATACATTCATATCTTTAACTTGGTACTTACCTAGTTGAATGAACATAAACATTACATAATTATTATAACCATTTTACTGCAATATATATAAATTAATGTACATGACTATTAAATGAAAAAAATATAAATCATTATGCAACAATTAAGACAAATGAGATGCTACTATGTTAAAGAAAATTGATGTAAACAAATACCTGGAACAATCATTGCCAACATTATGTGCTCCCTCTTTATTGACATCCATGGAGGAATGTTATTGTTGATAACAAAAACAGGCCACACCGAGTAAATAGATCTCAGCTCTCCAAATGGATTGACACCGTCCGCTGCCAATGAAAGCCTAAGATTATGAGGTTCTTCTTTAAAGTGTGGCCATTTTTCCTCCATGTCCCTAAATGCAGAACCATCCACAGGCATCTGAAGAATGTCATCTCCACTTCTATTCTGTGCATGGTAATCCATAAATTGTGCTAAGCTTTCGCACCTAAATAATTGTTGCATACGTGGAATAATAGGAATATAACGAAGAACCTTGCGAGGCACCTTTTTTGTTAGTTGATATGTTCGATATCTACTGATATGACATTATGGACATTCTGTTGCAAATTCATATTGTTTATGATATATAATATGATCATTGGGACATGCATCTATTGCTTGATACTCCATTCCAATATCTTTCATAATGCCAGATAAATCTCGGTATGAGTGAGGTAAAATATTTGATGGTGGTAACAAAAATTCACCAACCAATCTACAACAAAAAATAATTTGTTAATATAAAAAATATTAATGGTACATATTTCATCCTTTATTTAGCAGTGATGAACTAACAACAATTATAATAGATGAAAAAATATGACATATATGACATATACTTAACATCTGTGAGATTGCTATGTTGGATAAACCATTCATAACCTTCAAGTTCACCAGCAGCAATACAACAGAGAGAAGAGTTGTTTGGGAGCCTTCATAAAGGGGCTCATATGCCTTCTGAAGTACAGGTAAATTATGATCATCAAAGTCATCTCGATCAACATGATCAGTTATGCCACTAAATGTGTCATGGATCAATGTATTTATAGCATCATCTTCAACTATTTTTTCTGGCTCATGATCATCTTCTTCCATAGGATCATTAACTTCATCTTCGATATTCACAGCTCCATGTTCCTCCGCTTGCAAAACCACATTCTCCAGGCTGTGATAATCCATATCATGTGTCCTAGGGTGCCCCACCTTTATAATAATGACAGACACAAATAAACCATGATCATAATCAAGTGATTTTATATATATATATATATATATATAAAATGTTAAAACAATATAAACATTTAAAAATTCAATCAATATAAACATGTATAATGAACAACTTACCAATGGACAATAACCATGCCCCCCTTCAATGTGAACATGTTGCCTACAATGTTTCTCAGTTGTTGTGATTAAAATTATTCTCGTCTTTAAGCCCTTGCAATTATTGCAAGGACAATAAAATTTCCCATCACCCTTTCTTTTCAATCTATCAAGTGACACTTCATTTTGTTCTGGACTAATATTATCTGACATGATTTTTCTTTACCAAGCTTGAATATTTAGATCTTCAAAATATATCAAACTCACACTCCAATAATTTTTAATCATAGACAGGTAACAAAATCTAATAATTATGATATTTTACACCTAAAAAATTCAGCATGCAACCACCCTTGCAAAAGAGAAGATAGTTTGAAGTTAATGACCCCAAAAACACTTTAAAATGTTAATTCCAGAAATTATTAAATTTTGATTTTATTATGATTTCCAACTATTAGACTCCTAAAATCAGAATATTGAACTTGCACAACAAAATCTGGTAATGAAATTTTGAAAATGCACAAGTCTAAAAATGAAATATGATGAAATGTTGCTTTAAAATATGATTTTCAAAGCTGGAAGTACAAATCTGACTTCACAAATGAATTCTGGAAATAAAATAGTATGGCATAATAAAGAGTTTTGTTTGAAGTGGACCACCCTATTATATGCCTTGATAAAGTTAAAAGATCTATGAATTTTATCTACAATATAGCCTACATAGTCATCAGTCTTATTCACATCCTTGCTTTGGATATCAATAGGCAACACCATTAGATGGCCTCCTTGAAAGTTCAATCCATTAAGGGAATAATGAAAGGGTCTTCCTTAATGATTACATCCATCTGACAAAAATTAGTGTATGGTTGAATAAGGATGATATCATTTTGAAAGACTAAAATGATTGTTGAGACCGATCGTAACATATTTATGATGAATCCAATACATACAAACAATCTTGTGTAGACCTTCACTTCCACACTCTCGACAAAATTGTTTTGTAAGGACAACACTTCATTTGCCTAATTTTGCAGGTTAAGCTAAATTTTGTTCTCACAAGCAACTTCAAATGTCTTGTACACTTCCATCTACTTATGAAGCAAGCCTCTATCTAAATTGACGTCACCATTACAATAGTGCTTCAAAATATCATAGGGCCATCCTCTGGTTTTATATGTCAAATCTTTTGCCATTTGTATTGAATTTTCTTCCATCCATGTAATTCATGTGTTTGGTTACAATGTTTATTCTAGAATCTATATACAACTTCCTCCCTCCTATTGACATAGAATCAGTATGGAATACTATCTTGACTTTTAAGCTACATATTAAAAATTGGTTAGAGCTTATACTATGCAAAGGAGAATAAGAATAAACCGTAACCTTATCAGCAATTGAAATAGATAAGGGGTCACTCTATTCCACACATATTCACATATACAATGAGCATGATACTTGGGGTTCCTACTCTTACTATTTTTCTGTTTATTTATATAATAATAAGGTTACACTACAATATTTTTGTTCTCTTTTTATCTACTCTAACTCCTATTTCCTCTGATATATTCAATCATACTAGTATTGTGCTTCCTGTAAGAACATTATATCATGGCTGAATAAAAACAATGTTCAATGCCATGAGGCCCAAATGATATTCATGCATTGGTCTTGAAATGTCATCAAACTGAGACTAGTCGTTGTTATATAGTATCAAAGTTTCATTGATACTATTGGTCAGTATGATTTCTCATGTGAATTGATTAAATATTGATAACCTATATATTCATAGGGTCCAATCATTATGTTTGACAGTGTATTGGCTAGTTTACTGTCCAACGCTATTTGCAAAATAAAATATAGTAAAATATAAAACAGTGATATTTTCTATCTACTCCACTATAAATAATAAAGACTGTAGAAATTTCCTTCCAATTTGAGTGTTGGAAGTCTTTATTATTTACAGTGGAGTAGATAGAAAAGATCAATGTTTTATATTTTAATATATTTTATTTTTCATTGTATTTGATCAACAAATATACTTTGATGATGATTCTTTGACTAGTGCTACAATATTAGTATATTGGGGTATTATATATGCAAATATAAACTACATTTCTATGATGCTTGATGTTATACCCATGTCCACTAGTTATCACCATAATTGTTATTATTATGTATATGCAATATAGGGATACTATAGAGGTAAGGAGCAACGAGCAAAGAGAAAAGGAAATGGACTTCAAAGAAAGGCATGACACTTTACTATAGATTCCCAAAAGGAGATCACGGTCATGAATATTCAAATAAACAATGATTAGTCCATGTCATAACCATGAAGGGGGCATTGAATTTAATAATAATAGTGATAGGGTAGTATGACGAACTTTAAAAGATACATAAAGAAAAGTAACTGAGCAGTCAAGAGGGCTTTTAAAACATCATAAATCTTGTCAAGGGTTCATTTTCTTCATAGCAGTATGGTAAACTAATAAATATTTCCATCTCATAAAGATTCAAAAGAGGACAACCTACAAGTGTATTAAGGAGTGCATGGCCAATATCTCAACCAGCTACCACAATTAATTTCTTCAAGTGTTATGCAAGGCCATTGAAATCAAATGAATAAAATCATGCATAACCTAAAAGACAAAGGATAGTCAAGTTGCTAGAAGGCAGGTATCACAAAGGATATGGGATCACTTTCAACAGAGATGTGATGCCACTTTTACGTTTTTTGCTTTATTTTTCCTAATAAGGTCAAATACTTTCTTTAGTGTCTAAATCTACCACATAGAGATTAAATATGATTACTCTCAAATAAAGTTGAATTATATAAATAATAGCCAGATGCCTCCCTTAACATAAAGGACAATCTAAAGTACTAAGGAATCTTATATCCTTTATAAGAGATTGCTTTAACTAGTTAAAAACTTGAGAGGGTAATACAAAGGTTGCAAGGAAAGATAAAAATTTATCATAAGTAGCTCAATCCAAAAGGAAAAAATTAAGCATGGAAAAGCATGAGTAGGTTGACCAGCTTCACTAAAAGCACAAGTTATTTCTTATAACATCTTACCTGGATATTACTTGATAAGGTAAGGAGTTCTCTTTTCCACTCAGTTTCATATGGTGGCATATCTACACAGAAATCGCCAAATTGTCAAATAACTAAATAAATTGTATTACTTAATAAATCTGTTACAACATGCCATTCATGTCAAAATCAACTCTTCTTACCACAAAAAGTTTGGTTTCCAATTTGGCAGGTTCATCTTTTGATTCCTGTACTAACTTCTGAAGGAATTTGATAGCTTATACTTCTACATGAGGAGACAATTTCATCTTGTAAACTGTTCCAAAGTACAAAACAAATAGAAATCATATAATTTGCATGATAGTTATAGCTTGCTAGATGTTTGGCAACATCTAAAATGTTTAAGTGAATTGAGAAAAATAGAGAGGCCTTGACCTTCATTTTTTTCATTTTTTAGTTTGTTGCTCTAAATATCTCACAATATTTACAAATTGGTTGCTTTCTTTCTTTCTTGTTCAAATCAAAAATAGATGCATTTGTATAGAGTCAAGATGAATTCAAGAACTTCAGGTAACAAATATACCATAACTGCTTTTATAAGACACTGGAATCTAAGGTCAAAAATCTATTTCTGAAACTTGGAAAAGGGAAAAATACATCTTTATGAAGTAGTCTTCAAAAATATTATAGTTAAATGGCTCTAACTATCCACTATCAAACATTCCCAATTCTTTGTTCAACCCTCTAGGCCTGAATCTTGATAGCTATTTCACTCTGCAGTTATCCCTATGCCTTTGATATTATCTAGTTATGGCTCCCAAATCTATTGAAAATTGATCATTAGGGTTAAAATTGAAACCTTGCAAATATAATCTTTTTCCAAATCCATCAATAATTTCCATCAGTTATAAACAATTCCCTTATAAAGAATTTGTGAAGTCGGGTCTAAAATCTATCCAAATGAAATTCTAAAAATGCACAAGACTAAAAATGAAATCTTATGAGATGTTGTTTTAAAATATGATTTTCAAACCTGGAAGTACAAATCTGACTTCACAAATGAATTCTGGAAAAAGACAATGACTACCCTCAACCACTCGATATCTTCTTGAGTTTTTTCTAATTTTCGACCCAAGAAAATCGTCGAGCAAAACACTGTCGCAATAAATAGTCGAGCTCATTTTTATTTATGTCAACCACAATTTAACTTTGCAAGTCCGTCAAAATTTTGGCAAAAAATAAGGTTCGTCAAAATTTCGACGAACATCGGGGATAAAATTTTTAAAAAATGAAAATTTTGCACAAGTGCCCGACGATACATCTGATTATATAGCTTCTGTCAGACATTTTCGTCGGATTTTGTAATCAAATGAGTTAGTGATTTTACAGAGGTTTGATATGTAGGATTGTAGACCATTGTGTGTTCCTATTTCAATTGGAACAAAGTTACCTATTTCATATTGTCCAACATCTTCATCAGAGATGGAATAGATGAGCGGAGTGCCTTACCAAAGTGTAGTTGGAATTTTGATGTATGTTATGGTTTGTACAAGCCCAGACATTTCCCAAGCAGTGGGAGTTCTTTCCAGATATATGTCTGATCCTGGTAGAGTTCATTGGGATGTAGTTAAAAGAGTCTTCAGATATTTGCGGGATACCTCATATTATTCCTTATGTTATCATAGTAATATGACTGAAGATGAAATTTCCCTTGATATTCATGGTTATGTGGGTTCAAACTGGGCTGTTGATGTTGATAGTAGAAAATTCACTAGTGTGTATGTGTTTACTTTATTTGGTAGTGCAATTCGTTGGTAAGTGACATGCTATGGTTGCTTTGTCCACTACTAAAGCAAAGTATATAGTAGCTACTCATGCTTGTAAAGAAGCCATTTGGATTAAGAGATTGTGCTTAGATATTGGAATAAAACAAGGTGCAATGGAAATTTATTATGACAATTATAGTGCAATATGTCTAGCTAAGAACCCGACATTTCATGCTAGGACCAAGCACATTGATGTACAGTATCATTTTTTTAGAGATATGGTCGAAGATGGTAGGGTGAAGCTGGTTATGGTAGAGATATTGATGAATGTTGTTGATTCTTTAACTAAGCCTGTGAGCACAAAGAAGTTTAGATGGTGTTCAGAGACTATGGGCCTTTCAGCCCCTAACAATTAAGAGATAATGTTTACTCCATCCCGTTGCTCTTGCAAGGTGTTCGACAAATGGGAGATTTGTTGGAAAAATGTGTCTCAACCTTGCAATTATATAAAGGTTATTGTTGATAGGCTATATATATATATATATATATATATATATATATATATATATATATATATATATATATATATATATATATATATATATATATATTTCCTAGTTACATCGATAGGTGTATACAATGGTAGCATGGGGTGGCATTGAGGAGGAAAATGTGAGCGTGTTAACTTTTTCAAGAAACTCCTAAAATGGCCAACATACATTAAATAATGATATATTATAAATCTAAACCATTCATTATTAGGTTTTAGATTTAATGATGAATATTTTGTTGGCTTGTCTTTCCCTAGAATGTAACTCTATTTTATGAGGGTGTTGTATTATGGTTGTGGTAGAGAGAGTGATGTATTCTGAGAGTCTGATAGCAATCATTTTGTCTCTTGATCTTTGAGTGGTGATACTCCTATGTGAAGCTTTCTCTGCAAGTATATTGTAATCTTTGTGATTTTCGAATAATATATTGGGCAGCTTTTGGAGTGTGGGGTTTTTCTCTCGAAAGGGTTTTCCCCATGTAAATCACGGTGTCACGATATGCATGATATTTATGTTTATTTATGTTTAATTTTATGTAACTACTAAAGATTTGTAAAAAATTTGTATTATTCTCCTCTCAAGATTAGTGTAGGAAGCTTTTCCGCTATCTTAGCTTCCTTACAATAGCCAAGTTTGAACAGTTACAATTGCATCTATCATATGCATGAATTATAGTTCCACTAAAGCTCAATATACTACCTTTAATACACACTTCATAATGATCAGAATTAACTCTCTAATCTACTGTACATTTGCTTTACTTTCACATAATTCACATCTACAAACTCTTTTTGCATCACACTCTACACAAAACTCTGAAAAGGATCTTACATATCTATCCACTTCATCCACAAAAACTTACAACATCAATTAGGTTAGCCTAATTCTAGATGTATTATACAAAATATAACTTATCAACTCCATATCCACTAATGTACACTTCATGCCAAGATCCAAAAATCACAAAAAATTAAAATAGGTCGGCATGGACCCATAATAGCTCCTACATAACAAATCAATACTTATTTAAACTCCACAATACACAAAAATTATTAGGTTAGCACCGATAATGACCTAATAATAAAATTTTCCAATTGTACAACCGCATTTGGACACGCAAACCTTCAAAATCTATGCCACTTGGAATTTACACACTACTTATTCCTATTAGCCTTCCCACAAATCTGCAAAACGATATTTCAATCCACAAAGAAGTGTGAATTCACCAAAACATGCTTATTGAACTAAAAACCTATGATTCACTCATAACTTAAACACCAAGAGCCAAAACAATATAAAATTTTGAATTTAGGCTCCTTTATCATCCAACAAAATTATATCAAAAGCGCAAAGAAAGATCTTACACAATGGACCAATGCAAACCCAATAACTAGACATCTTGTACATAGAATTACTTGTATTGACACTTAGTCAATTTTGATGTCAACTGCCTTCACTAGATCAAACCTTCTTGCAAAATTCTACTTGATAATCATCCTCAAACATGCTTAAGCTATAGAAACTAATATGCACAATGGCCTTCATATCATAATACAATGTTCACATCAATGACAACACTAAACTACATACCGTGCAACTTATACTCATCCCACATGCTCATGTTGCCAACAAATGCATCAATGAAAAACTCTTTATTCTTCCAACAATGAAAACAAGATGTCACAATGAATGAAAAATCCATAAGGAAAGGTATAGGTATGAATCTAATTAAAGAGGGAATCAAAACCCTAACGATATCTAAACTAAAATGATGCAATTAGAAAATTAGACAAAAACCTAATGAAAGATGGATAAATCTAAGGCCAAACATTATGGGGTGTAAAACAAGTCAATCAAAAATGTAATGAAATTAAATATTCTTATATAGGATAATTAAATAAAAATGTCTAATTGAGAAATAATTAACCTAAAATAAAACAGTTGGGGTTGATTTAATGGAAATTCATGGAAATTAATTGTCATACTTTGCTTGAAATTTGATGATGAAAATTTGTGTGTCAAATGTCAAAAGCTAATTTCAAATGCTCTAGAATTTGAAGGTTGGCTTAGCCAAAGATTTCAAATTTTACAAATTGGCCATTTTTACTTTAGGTCACTTATGCAAGTGCAAATTTTCTTGCAAGCACAAACCTAAACTTGCATGTCGATCTTAAGCTAGAAATTTCAAATCTAATCTCACAAAATATGTACTATTAGAATTTGTTCACCCTGATTTTTGATATATCTAAATATGTACAAGGACTTGACAATGTTTAAGAACACCTTTTGAGAGTTTGTTGAATTACAAGGGTTAATTTCTTCTCATTATGACTATGAGTAAAAAAAAGAGTAAGCAAGTATGCAACATAGTGAGGATGGTGTGATCTAACAATACTAGAATAAATTCTACTAGAATTCTCTTATTCTATCGATAATCTCTAGCATGCTTCAAGAATGATATATCCTAATCTCTTTTAAATAAGTAAATGAATTTTCTTAAATCCAATAATCAAACCCATAAATCAATTAAACATGTGTTAAGTCAAATCATAACATTAGCTATTTGGTCTTTTTTGGCCTAATATATAATTTTATTTTTTAATTAGTCTTGTAGGGTTGGTGTTGCCTTTCTCTTTGTCTTTTCTTTCTCCTTCATTAACCTCTCACCTATTTAACTATTCAAGTTTGCTTCTATTTTTTCACTCTCTTACTCTCTTTGTTGAACATCCTATGATGGCTCATGGAGTATGATCCGAAATGTTGATGCAAAAAAGATTCACATAATTACAATCCAAAAATGTTAGCACTAATTGATCATGGACTATGGAAACCTCATGCTATTAACTAAACATGTGTTAAATCAAATCATAACAACTAGTAAAATGGCTGACAACGAACTTTGATTTTCGAATTTTTACACTTGAAGTATTAGATCTACAACTACAAAAATCTACACTTATAAATTTGATCTGAAATAATGATTAATAAATTAAAAAATAAAAAATAAAAATCTATAAAAATTGATGATAGAAAGAATCAAAATATATGATATCATAAGCTTTTTTATAAATATACTTTATAAATTAATAATTATTTTATTTAAAAATCTAATCAATATAAAACCGAAGAAAAAAGGTTCATGTACGCAATTCACAGTGATGTGATAAAGTGGGGTGATCTGCGCGCAAAGATCCCTATCTTTTGTGGATGGCAGCCTACACATTTTCTTAGTACGTACGCCCAATTAACTTTTCACCAAAGACTTTCTATTTTTTTCCTCATCCGAGTGGAAATTGAAAAGATTGCTCACGTGGACCCCACTAGTTCTACTTTTCTGGTCAAAGTCTATGTTGGGTCCGCCTTTGATCATGGTACTGCTTGTGGGGACAATGGTACTTAGGCCATAGACATACTTTCTCGTCTTATCTTTTAAAAATCTGAAATGAACGAATTTCTAGGCATTGTCCTTTTCCTTGGGCCATTCTGAAACCAATTAATGTGTTATTGATAGCTATGCATTTAAAGTTGCACGTAATGATTAGTACAATGATGTGTAATGGGCATGTCAATAAGGGAGAGGAGTCGACGATGGTGGGTGGCAGCGACGGCAATGGCTATCGAGCCTCAGGAATGCACGGGGCATGGATTCAAATTATAAAAACTTCATAAAATTCGTAAATTTTCAAAGTGAGTGATGCAAATTCATTTCACCCGATCTAATCAACTGGTCTGACAAATAAAAATATAACTGAAATCGTATGTATGCACAGCCGTGCAAGTTAAGGTATGCAGCATGCATCCATGCCCCAGTGCATTCCTGGGCACTGTCTATGCAGGTGACAATTCGCATCTGCATAGATGCCCCCCATCGATATGCCATCCATGGCTGCACTCGTGCGGCACCCTCCTGACTATTGCCTTGTACCTGCGCGTTGTAGCTGTCACCATCATCCAGCCGTCGTCGGAGCCACTGCCCTCGTCGTCCACCTGCAATCGTCCCATGATTTAAATATAATAATTTAGACAAAGAAATTTATGTAATTGTAAATTTAAGATTTTTTTAATTTAATTTTCTAATTTCTAATTTTAAATAGTTAATTTAGAGTTTTTTTTATAAATAATTATTTTTCATTCTTTTATAGTTTTATTATTATTCTACTGAAAAAATATTGTATAATGATATCAAATAATATTTTTTCTTTTAATTTTAATATATTCATGTATAAACTTATATGTAATAGTACATTTAACAAAGTTCATTCATACTTAATTATCTAAATTTTAGAAACCTCACATATTTTTCAATATTGTATCATGATAAATAATATTTTTGATTGGAAAAGATTGCTCAAACAAATCTATATAAAAAGGGATATCCTATTTTAAAAAAATCTTGAATATTTTTTAATTTGAAGTCTATTAATTTCAAAACTTACTTTTATAAAATTTAGTAAGTTATTTTATTACATTTCTAAATTTATAAACTTACCACTTTGCATTCAAAATAAAATATGGATGAATTTTGAATGTTCAAATGAATGTTCTACTAATTTTTTATCTAATTATATGTAATCTACTGTTCAAATACCCAAAAAACAATTAATATATTTTAACATATAAGTGAAGATTTTATATAAGCTGATTTGCAATAATAAATCTTTAAAATGACAACCAAAACTGATTTTTAATAATAAATCTTTAAAATGGCATCCAAACAAGATTTCCAAATTCATTTCAAAATTGACATCTATTAAATCAGAGGACAAATTATAATTTTTGCATAACAGTTTATCTGTAAGTAAAAAACACCTATATACGTTGTGGAAATACAGTAAACTAATTTTTAATGATACATAATAGTTTTGATAAAAATTAAAGATATAACTATATGTTGCATTCATTATCCAATACATGAAACTAAATAGAAGATGAAACATATTTTATATTAACCTATAAGCACCAATGCAAGATAATGGCAGCTGATTAGACATATAACCAAATTCTATGTGTTTAGATTGAAGAGGAAGGAATATTTTTTGCTAATGATAATACTATATCAAAACAACCCAAAGTGTAGTTTGTCTACTTCACAAGAGAAAATAAGAGAACATTGGAGAATCAACTTATATGTTTAAAGATTTAACATTGGAGAATCTAACAATATGATTCCTTTTTCTATAGGCTCATATGCAAAAACAAATGTCAAAGGGGTCAACACAAATTATATTGTATATAGACTTTTATATATAAAAGTGTAGAATAATTCTCTACACATAAAAAAAAATTAGCATTTATGCCAACTCAAAATGCTTTTTACAATATGTTACATATGCCATCTCAAGATCTACATACAAAGTGCATGTAGAATAACTACACATTAAATCCCAATAGTCCAATTGATCTTATGTCTTAGACAAATCTTATATTTGTGGTGGATCATCAAAATCTAGCCTCCTCATGCCACTTGATGGATGAAAAGTTGACTACACAATAACAAGTCAAACCATAAATTTGATTAATTAGCTAAATAGTAAATAAATTAGACCACTAAATAAAAAATTATCTATAATTTAAAATTTTCAAATTACCATATTGTTATCATCTCTACTTTGGATTACATCCATTGTTGTTGCTTCTTGGTTAAGATCAGTAGAAAATGGTAACATATGTTGTTGCGTGTTTTGTTGATCATCTAAAGCCACAATAACATGCACATTTAAGACATCAAGTTAGAAAAAAAAATTACAAATTAAAGACATAAAATTGATTGAAGTGTGTTCTATAATTTTTATACCATCTCCACTTTGCATTGTCTCCATTGTCATTTCTTGGTTAAGATCAATAGAAAAAGGTAACATATGTTCTCTACTATTTTGTTGATCCTCTGAAGCTGCAATGACACATATTTAACACATCAACATAGATAAAGTTTTCAAGTGTAAAATTATATTATGTAATTAATATAAACAATAGTAAATTTATAAAGATTAGAAATTTGATTAGAGATAGGAGTTGAGTAATTGTCTATAAAGTTAATAAACACACTTAATAGTTAAAAAATTACCATCTATAAGTTGTATTTCATCTGTTATTGTTTGGTTTAGATCAATAGAGAAAGGTAATTGATGTCGTTGAGTACTTTCTTGCTCATCCAGACCTACAACATGACATATATTAAACATATGAAATAAAAACAAAAAGTACTGTAATGCAAATTACTAAAATTCTTTTGAAAAAATATACTCACTATGTTGTTGCATAATACTAACTCTTTCTTCTTCTATTGCGATGCCTGAGCGTTTAATGGACTTTTTTTTCTTTTCCTTTCTACGTCGTGTAGAGGGGAATTGAAAATTTTCATAGTCCTCAATTGTTTCATTCAAGTCTTTAGAAATGGCATTGTCTCTTTGATGAATTGAACGACGTTTGCGCATTTTGTTTGGACTAAACCATGGTGATATTCATCTCATTGACATGTTATCTGAACCAGGGATTGATGTAAATGTGGAAGAGGAAGGAAGAGATGTATGAATATCTTTTCTCAATCTCGCTATACATTGACAAAAAAATTCTTTTTTATCTTCGCTAGTTGGTAAATTTTGGAGAAGATGATTTAAATAATCAATAGAATTTTGAAAGTTATCATTTGAATCATCAGATGATTTCAAGCCATCTGTAATACAAATAAAAATGATTAAATCTTAAAATATTTTAAAATATCTTAATATTTCATTATAAAATGGTGACATTGAGATTTATCTGTCCTATGGTCTTCACCAATTACAACCCCAAGCACATCTTGATCTTCTATTTGATTACAACCATCTATAATTGGATTAAGATTTAATTAATTTTGTGAATCGTCAAAAATCAACTAATATTTAATTATAAATACCATATCAATATTACCAATGGTATTGTTTTCGTGACTGAAACTCCCTCTAACATTGTCATCATCATCAAGCAGTAGAGTAACACCATCTATAATTTAATGAGAGTAATTTAGTTATTTTTGAAAAAAATAATAATAATCATCTAACATATAAATATTAAACTTAAATCTCAAATGACCCTTAACAACAACTTGATCTTGCTCATTTATTTTGTTTCTCTTTAGAAGATCTAAAATCTTTAGCACATGTTTGCATGTGTTTCCCTTCTTTGCCCATTGACAGTCACACACATGTAAACCTGGTCCAAATTTTCTAACAAGATACAATTTTGTTGGAGTTGTTTGGCTTCTTATCTGGTATGTGTTAGGGAGGAGATCATATGAATAACAATCTGTATCCAGTATTTTCTTTGACCTCTCTAATGCAGTTATGTAATATCGTTCTTTTTTGAAGTTAGTCAAAAACCCAGATAATTGCAAATATCTTTTATTTTTATAGAATGGCTCTACCCTATGAAGAAGTGTATGGATAATCCAATCCATTCTCCTCATGCACCTCTTAGAACGATCACTTAAATAGTGATTCTTGATGTGGTAGTGGTGCGACTCTATCGAAGCATTGGTTTCTTGATTTGCGTGAGGAAAACTTCTATAGTTTTTTGCCCACATTGCTATACAAACCCACAAAATGATGTCTTAGTATAAATAAAAAACAAGTTAAACAATGTAAATGCATACAAAACCATAATGAATAATTCAATGAGCTTACCAATACGAGTTTCATCATGACACCAAGTTTTTTGAAAGTAATCGATAAATTTCTTCTCCTCTTTGAATTCCTCCATGAAATTTGTTATTAGATGAGTAGTGTTGTCTTCATTATCACTAATTGCATACATTATCTCACCCAATCTATCAAACATATTATTCCCAACATCCTTATTACTGACATACCTAGATTATAAAACATAATATCAAGTTATAAAATTCAAAACATGTAATGTCCAGCTATTCCATGTATTTTAATAAAAGATTGACTTACCTGTATACATTCTTCAACCATGCCCTACGTACATGCCAAATACATAAAAGTACTCGGCAATCAAAGGATAATCTACAAGTTACAAGGATAAGTGTAATGTTCAACTTTTTATAGACTAAATATTAAGCAATTACAATGAGTTAACTTTAGTTTAAATAAAAGATGAAGGCTAATAAAAACCTGATTGCTTCAATCTCAGCACTAGCATCGTCTGTCATAAATGCATTGACATTCCAATCTTCTTTACATTGTTTCCCTCTTTTATAAACTTCTGTCAGCCATTCATTTATATCCTCAACTTTATTTCTTGAGGATATGGCCCATACAATAGGTATACCAGCCTCTTGTTCATCGAATACAAGCAAGGTATATAACTGATACTAGACATGAATAAACCATAAATTATTATATGTTTAGTAGAATAAATTATTGATTTCATTAAGATCCATAAATATAATTAACATTGTTTTACTTACACCATATTTATTCGTTGAGAATGTGGAATCCATAGTAATAATTGCATTATGCAAATGTTTCATCATCATTTCTCGCATCCATGGTGTTTGGATGCCTATGATAAATCGAATGTTTTCTACATTGTTTGGTTTTTTATAATAGAAGTTATCTTTCTCCTCTACATGCCACATGCTTACACTTTTTGCATCATCTTCATTCTTTTGGGATCGAAGTGAGCGTACTCTATTCCATGCATTCAAAACATC
The DNA here is from genome assembly GCA_007115665.2 of Sequoiadendron giganteum. Lineage (NCBI taxonomy): Eukaryota > Viridiplantae > Streptophyta > Pinopsida > Cupressales > Cupressaceae > Sequoiadendron > Sequoiadendron giganteum. Next base: position 34,949,692 of record VCHN02000014.1, read on the forward strand.
TTTCCTCAACAAATATGTGTCCCTCTTATTCATCAACTAAGTCAAACCAGGGTCTAAATAGTGTTGTTCACATATTGTATCAATTTCCACCCCCATTAGCAATAAAGATTCAATATACGATTTGTATTCATTTGACAACCTTGGTGCAACACTACTCCTTGGATCACCAGAAGGGTCATCTTTTCCATGACAAAATTCACCTTTAGCATCACAATGACTGAAATCATTATATGTAATAACTGCAACATCTGGTCTACCATACATAACCCTAACAAGAAAGTGGGTTCGACAACCCCTTTTTTGGATAAACCTTTGTTTCCTTTTCTTGTTTTCAGAGGTATTTCTATTGTCATCGGGGCCAAAAGCGCACCAATAACTGTTTTCACATGCACAAAGTATATATATTAATTGATATAACAAATAGAAAATATAAGTTATGACATGCTTCATTATTATATTAAATCTAAGCAAACCTTGAGTACATCTTCATTGTTTGGTCAGTAGGTTGTATCAAGTCATTCTTTCTATTCAATTTGCGTATAAATGTTGTCTCTGTACTATCCAATAAACCTTCTCCTTTGACAAAGTGAGGGAGTCTTTCAAGAGGGATTGCAACACATATGTCCATCTCACTATTGTCACCTCCAATAGGTGTCCATTCAAGGTCAACACTTGAGAAATGATTTCCCTGGTTGGGAATGTCTTGCACATCTAGAGAAATGAGTGATTCCCATTTATTCCGCCTACCCATTCTGAAATAAGATTCAACCGAACCCCAATGAATTTACAAATAAGATCATATGGGACAATGTTCTGATTTGGGATGATGTTTAGATTTTGCATTATATGTTGGCATGATTTAAACTACACGATTTGTTCCCACAACATAAGTTTTACATTAGCACGGTGTCTTAATAATAGACCTACTTGTACCCTTAACAATGGCATCAATTATCCAAACCAAACATACAATTATTTTATGCGATGACTTCAATTCCATTGACACAACACATTATTACTTGGAAAAATTTGTGATATTTCTTTATACACTAACACTCATGAGTCTAGGATTATAAAGGAAGCTATTAGTATAAATGATGTAGATTCTTGGAAAGAAGCTATGGATGAAGAAATGACAACATTAATAAAAAAGCAACACATGGGAGATTTATTATATTTTCCAAATGGACATAAAATTGTTGGATATGAACATATTGTGTGAGGAAAAAATCATGATGAAAAACAATGGCCAAAACATAGGAAAAAATAAACTAATCTAATTCCTAAGTAAAGATCAAAATCTAATCCCTCACTCACGAAATGCAACTGTAAAATAAAAGAATTCAAAGATAATTATTAAACCAATGTAATAAACATGAATTCAAATAAAAACAGTTTTACCATAGCTTGTTCAACTTTAGTTGGTTTTCTATATAATGTATCCACACTTTGGTTTAGACCATCATTTTGTTTCCTTGAGAACATTGGTGTCATGTTTAGGAGTTCGTTTGGTTTAGGTATTTTTTCTAACCACTGTTGTCTCTCCTAATGGAACTAAGGTAGAATATTTTAGTGCATCTAGATTGAAATCTACGAGTAGCTTTGCACCCCCTTGGGCCAAGTGCATGAAGTATGATTTTGGATCCTTTCTAAGCATTTTATCCATTAGTTTCAATGTTTTAGGGTGGTTTGCATATTGTTCGTATTCTTCCTCTGTCAAATCGTCTTCACTATCGTGATCGTGAATGATAACATCTTTTGGGTCTTGACTAGATTTGGCAATAGTGTTTTGATGTGATATCAAGAGTTAATATGTAGTAGGGGGTTGTTTGGTGGGCATCATATTTGTGACTCCATCTGAGGTAGTGTTAGGACCATATCTCCATGGCCCAATTTCTTCACCTATGTTGTTTTTTTGTGAGTCCCATGTTGTTTCTTTGTTTCTTTGTTTATGTTTGTTATTCGTGGTTCTCCCTACAGATACCCATGTTGTTCCCTCATCTACAATACTACTTGTGGGAATTGTGGAATTTTTTGTGTTGGTATCCATTTTCTTTCGAGAATGTAATCTGGTTGTAGTCATAAACCACTTTCTAACAATAGTCTAGGCCTAGGGTCAACCCAATCAGGAGGTGGTGATAAATGGTCGTAAAAGTTCCTTACAATGATAGATTGGTTGTGGTAGTTTCTCCAAGCACGTTTCTTGCTATGTCTAGAGTTACAATGTTTTCTTTTGGAGAGTCAAAATATGGATTCTTGTTTAAGGATTTTGTACTTTCTTGAGATCATAGGCAAGTGATGGTAGAGAAGGTTAAATGCGAGAGTTTTGAAAATTGTGTTTCCAACACCTAGGGTTTATGTGCAAGTGTTTTAGATTTCTCTCTCAGATTTGTGGTCTTCCAGATATGGAAATGTGATACAAAAGTACTAGCTTGACTGAAAATTGGCTTGAACAATCGTTTTTGTGTCGAAGCGTTTGCAACTTCAATAAATCCCTCTCTTCAAAGCTAAATGTTGTAGAGATGAACATATGAAAGCTACAATTCCCTATGTTGACCTTGGATAAAGTGATCTATGATTGTAGCCTAAATGCTTGAAAACCTTCAAGGTAAAACGTCAAGGAGTGTAAAACATATGGCTACTCTCACATTCCACTTAGACCACAAGGGTTTGACATTTTAGCTATCATGTTCATTATCCTTCAAGTGTTTCAAATCAAGCAATGTGTTTTAACTGACTCACAACCAAGTACAATCCTAGCTCAAGTGGGTACATTTTTCCTAGTGGGCTTGCCTCACGCTCCTCGTAAGTAGAGGAGGCAATTTTACATGCAGTTTTAGATCAAAGTGTCGAGATTGTTAAGAATGAAACTCTTAATCTCTTTGCTTTGATCAAAACCGAACTTGGCAAGTAACTTCTCGGAGTCCACTTACAATAGAGAAGCTTGACTCCGATGCACCATTGGTCGGACTGGATAGTATCTAAGAACAAAGGGTTCTAGTGACAACAAACTAAGAACAAAGGCATCCAATACCCACCCGCTGGCCACTTAAGGCTCTTTAACCGTTCTCGTTCCACTTAAGGCACGGGATTAGGTGCAGTATGTTATCGGCGTGTCATTGAAGCTACTTATCTCACGATTTTCACAACACTTATATAGCCCGCCAGTGAATGTGCTGTTTCAAGGACTTGACTATGAATTCTCCAGCGCAGGATGTGTTTCATAGCAAGACCCTCTCTTTATGGCTAAAAGGTGAAAAAGACTCAAATGTAAAGCTCAAAGTATTTTTCCTTCAACCAAGATCGTCACAAGGATGCAAGGTGAGAGGATATATACCTAGCTTTACCAATCATAGCAAACACTTCGAAGACAATTCATTGCAATTGTTCATGAAACCCCTCGAGCGAACTTATTTAACCAAATTGAAGTGTTATGAAGATAGCAATATTCTTTTTAGGTGCACCAAATTTAAGTCTTTGAGACATCAAACACAATTCATAGCAATAGTGCAATATAGAAAAAATATTTGTTCAATTTTAAGCACCAATTGAAATCTTCCTACTCTTGGTCATTAATGGTCAACATATTGAAAACGTGCGCTTGGTCAACAAAATAAAGCTCGATTGGTCATAATTCATTGTATATTTTAAAGCACCAAACTTAAGTCTTATCTTGTTACGTGTTTGTTCAGTTTTAAAACACCAAATAGAAATGTTATTAAACTAAGGAACTTGTGTTTTTCTTGGATAGTTGGACTTCCCTGCAAAAAAAAAAGATTAGAAGTTTGCTCAAATATTGCCTTCATAAACTAATCATAAAATGGACCTGTAACTTCAAAAGAGAGGGAAAATAGTGATTTAATTAAATAATTAAGAATAATTGTTTAAGTTTTCAAAAGAGGTTTTGATGAATTAATTAAACAATTAATAAATAATCATTTAATTAATTTTAGAGGAAAGTGTTAAATGAATTTTAATTAAACAATTAATAAATAATCATTTAATTAATTTTAGAGGAAAGTGTTAAATGAATTTTAATTAAACAATTATTTAATTAAAATAGACAAAAATATATTATCTAATATATATTTGAACTTGATGAAACCAATTTTCTTAGACCTCACAATTTGAGGAAGGAGATGGTGCACTTCAAAGCCAAGAATTTGACAATGATCTTATAAGAGACATTAAGCAAGGTAATGGGCCTCCAAAAGTGATATTAAACAAATAAAAAATAAGAAATAACATTAAATTTTTATATAAGCTCCAAGATAAAATAATAATAAATAAATTAAATAATGTTTAAATTATTATTTGGATGCATATATACATATTAAAAATATATTTTTAACATATCTAAGGTTTAAGTATATGTATATATAATAGATATATGTATCTATAAAAAAAAGATATTTGTAGTAAATTAAAAATAGATAGATAAATTGAAATAAAAAGGAAGAAATTTACAAAGTAAGTTTGTTTCCATGTTTTTTTATAAAACTGAGTCATTTAATCTTCTTTTGTTTCTTTCCTTTCATACACTTTTATAACATGATGCAAAAAATGTAAGAAAATATTTTTGATGATTATTTGTTTTGGATAATGACAATCTCAAAGATTTCTCTAGATCTAAGGATGAGCATTAAATTTATTCAATAAATGAGATTGAATTCTCACTCATTCCAAAAACTCTAATCAGTTAGTTTAAAAGTGATTTTTAGCTAATAAAATCTAAATCAAGTGTTAAGGTATGATGCATGGTCATGTTTCTTAGAACCCATAATTAAAATTACAATTAAGTAATTTAAATTTAAATAAATATTATCAAGTGAGTTTAAGTCTTATTTTTAAAACATTATTATAATTCATTTTTTCCATAATAGTATGACTTAAAGTTTACTATTCAAAGCAATAATTGATTTAAGATTCTATATATATACATTGTGAGACAATAAATGAAGGAAATTATTATATTTTATTAATGCACTATTAAATACTACTAATTTGTAATTGTAAGTGTAAAACATTTAATGTACTAATGTTGTGAACTATTAATTTTAACATCAACTAGATAATATATTTTATTTTTAGTACTTCTTATACTAGGTCAAGAGAACCGACCATTAATTATATTTGAATGATTCACTTTAAAGTAATTAATAATATTCTACTTATGGTTAGTGTTCAATCCATTAGATAAATTATCTTATGTTACCTATCCAAGGGATGCATTTGAATCTTTATTTTGAGACTCAACCTTAATTGAGTTGTTGAATTTTCTTTGGCTAATTGTTTGATTATAGAAATTATTCATGTATTTTTTTCTCTTATTTTTTACACATTGTTAACATATACCTTCCACGAATGTTGGTTTCATGTGGTTTGTATGTAGTGATGCCATGTGTGTGTGTATGTTACACCATATCATTGTGACAACTCAAGATTTCATTTTAAAAAGTGAATTTGTTGTTCTAAATTTTAACTATCCTATGTTAGACATGAGCTACAATAAATGGATTAATTATAAAAATAACTCCATGAAGAAAGAACAAAGCAAACTCCATAACTCAATGGAAAAAGGTAAATGTGTAGGAAAAAATCTTATAGAGTCATTATTATTTCTTTATGAATTAATAATCATTTAAATAATATCATAAAATGATTTAAATTAATTAATTTATGAACTAATTATATCATAATAGGAAAAATCACACATACCCATTTAAATATTATATCATAAGCATATTAAGCGGGTCATTTAAGCTAATATTTTTTAGTATAAAAGTAAAACATGTACTAAAATAATAAAAAAAAATTACGAAGTGAGTCTACCACTCTTAAAAAGACTCCTAGCATACCAATTTCTCAAAATATTGAAAATGGATTGAAGACTTTTAGTAATATGGACTCTAGGAAATAGTGTTTTATCAATAGTAAATTTATTATTTTAAAATTATTTAATGTTGTTAATGCATATAATGGAAAGGTTTTCGTAAATATAAACAAAAGATCATTTAAGTTTAAGAATGTGGAATTTAGGTAAATAGAAGTTACAAGTAGTTGTGTAACTATTTGTTTGAGAGTATTTAGGTATTAAAATAGATTTTTTCCTATAAAACGTTTCTTCTTCTCCTTGGTAAGGAACTAATTTTTTTTCTAGTGTTATGTTGATATCAATTTTTTAAAAGTTAATTAATGTTGCTAATGTATTTGATAGAAATGCTTTCATGAATATAAAATAAAAGACCATTTAAGTTTTGATAGTGTGGAAGTTAGGTAAATAGAAGTTACAAGTAGTTGTGTAACTACTTGTTTGAAGGTAAATGTATTAAGAACAAAAATTTCTTGTAAAAGGTCTCTTCTCCTCTCAAATATTTGTGAGTTATATGTATAAGTGAAATACATATATAAAATAAAAATAAATTGTTGTGTGCATTTTTTTCCTAGAATTTGAGAGGACTTTGTGCCACATGCATGAATAAAGTATTGATAGACTTTGTAGGTATTGATATATAAGTTTAGTTTTTATTCCTTAAACATTTATTTCACTTGTAAAAAGAGGGGATGTAAATATCTATATTGTTATTTTTAAAGAATCTCAAATAGCCCTTTTGCATCTACTTTGACTAAGCATTCATCTTTCTCTTTTAAGTGATTTTTCTATTTTTATGCCTTTTATTCTTTCTACTAAAAAAATACATAAATTTATTCAAATACCTCATCTTAAAATTTAGACGATCCTTTCAAATGTAGAGTAACATCATATTTGTAGTTTTGATTTATCCAATGTTGCAAGATTTTGTCATTGTCCATTGGCCAAATTGATAAAATTGATAAAGAAAGTGTATTGATAAAAATATTTGCCAACAGTTTTTGGTGACTAATGATTTTTTATTTTTTCATAAATTTGAAGTTGCCTTCTCTAAAATACTAGTTGGTGCCTTTATTTGAGGATTGAACTTGGAAAAATGGGTTGGTATCAAGAAAAGCAAAAAAAACAATCAAAATCTTATGAAATTATCATAAGGGCACAACCGAGAGAGGACATTCACATAGCAAAAAAAAACATTTTGTGTGGCAGCAAATAGAGAACAGAGGTGAGGGAAATTATCTTGGAGGGGTTGAGTGAAGAAGCATTCAAAATATCTACAACAACCCACTAACCATATTTCTAACAAAAACAAAAAAATGACAGGATTCTAAAATGCCCATAAGCGGAAAGAAAGCCATGAAAAGCCATGACATTGTTGATTAACTAATCACAAAATCTGTTTGCCGGAACAGTCGGGAAAAGAGAGGACACAAAAGAAAATTTAGAAAATAACCTGGTACCGCGAAGTTCATTTGGTGCAGATCACGCTGGTCGCTCCTCGGCTATTGCCTGAATGACTGTGTGAATGTCCTCTCTCGGCTGTGCCCTACGACTGGAAATGGAAATACCAAAACTTAACTGGAGCGCGAAAATAACATTAAAGTTGGTAGGCAGCTGCATCGGGCTTGGTAAATGAAAGCATTTACATCTCATTAATAAGTTGTAGCAAGTTGGGCAATGGCAGTGCTGGTTGGCAATGTCTTGGGGTCCTGCGAGTTGATGCAAGACAGGCGAGGACAGGCGAGACTGACAACGGTACTTGATAGATACCGTTATGATGGTGGAGGATCGGCATAGACCCATCGATGGCGATGGAAAATTGTCGCCTCCATAGCCAGTGCCAATTTATTGTACGCACCTGTATACTTGTGTGTATCAAAAGATTCTGGATATGAAACGTTTGTGCAGTAAATAAAGTACATTGCATTAAATATTACACGATGGTCCGCTAATCATTGTATTCTCCCCCAAATGGTAATGAATATGTGACTAATGTTTTTCACCTTTTTTCTTGCACAATTCATTATAGTGGAATATCTAGGGCAATGAATGTTAATTATCTCCCTAATAATGCATGTTGTCAAGGTGTTCTTTTCTCTCTCCGTGGTTTCTTTTGGATATTATTTTGTTCATTTTTTGTCTTTGTATTATTTTTCTTCTCGTTGTCGTTGAAGTATTTTATTTAACTTTTGCTTCGCTCTTTATCTTGCAACAACGCTTTCAACCTTCTTTTTCTGTACTAATTCTTTCTTAATTTCAACTAATTCTTTCTTAATTTCAAGTGTTCAATCTCTCTTTCTTTGCTCTTGCTCTATACTTGAGATTATTTAATCAATTAGTTTTTGTTGTCCCCTAATGTGAATATGAAGTTTAAAGAATTGATTGATGTTTATTGACTCAAAGATCATTATTATGAATTTGTAATGTCCCTTACCCGACTTTGCCTTAGAATTTGCTTGTTGAACAAATTTAGGGTTTCTTCTTTTTCAAATGAATGTTCTCTTTGACTAAGTAATCTTGGATTGAAGTCTGCATTTAATATTTTCACAGGTACATATATTTGTTAGCATTAATATCTAGATATCCAAATATAAATATAATCACAAATCAATAATAAAGACATGTGAAGAATGGCATGGGTAGAGCCGCCCAAAGCTATCCATTTAAGCCCAAGAGCACAAGCGTCCTATCAGGACAACCCACCCCTTGGCCCCGAGCGACATGAACGTGTCAGAGTGGCGTGCTTAGAAGAAACACTTGTACTTGCTTTCTCTACTCGTGCCATCACCTTGGAAGACACTCAACCTACTGGGGGAAGCCAGTGAAGCTTATAAGTGGTTTTGGGCCTACCACCCCTTCATGGCCACAACGGATTGTTAAGTGGGACCCCCACCCTTCCATGGCCGTAGCGGATTGTTAAGTGGGGTTTTTAGGCACCACTTCCCTCACATCCTTCCTCCCAATAAGCATGCAAACACAAGGAAGACAATCTCTTAGCAATCAAATACATTTTCTTTTATTACTAATTTTTGAAGTCAATATCAACATCATTATCATCATGATAATATTAAAGAAAACATTACACCAATAATGAGACTATCAATATTTGTTTCTTATATTCAAAATATGCTAAATATTATTGCTAAGTGAGTACATCACCTAAGTTGCTATATCTCTCCATGTTTCCTTACTCGCCTCCTTCAACCTTATACTAAATTGATCATAGGATGAGAACAATTCATAAATATACATAATCTACTTATGGTTTATATTAAAGAGTCATCATTACTTATAAGTATCATTATTGCATAATCATGTATATTTATATATATATATTTTACTTATATCCATTAGTATTCATATATATATATATGTTTATATAGTCATTATTTTTTTATTCATTGAATATTATTCATTATAAAATTTATCTATATCTGTCCACATATACTTGTATGCCTATTAAATTATATATATATATATATTAAATGGTTCTATATTCCAATGCATAACAATCATTGTTGCTGCTGTTATAAATTGTAGATCCTATTTTTCCATGTTTTTTTTCTTCCTTATTTTGTTTCTTTCTATTTATACCATTCAAAGTAGGTGACTCATGGGGGAATGTATTGTTTGGTGAAAGAGGCGACTTTTCGTAAAATATATCCCTTTGTTAGATTTAATTGTTGCCTTTAAAGACTTATTATCACAATAATATCTATTTTTAAAAATAATATATTATTACTAATAATTATGATATTTCAGATTTATACTTATTTTATTATTTTATGTTGATGTTCTATTGAACATATTTTAATATTAAAGTATAATAATGAAACCAATTTGCTAATATCTTATTATTATTTTATTCTAAAGTATTACAATCTTTGATTTATAATGATTATAATATTTATTTATTATTATTATTATTATTATTATTTTTGATATTAAGTTATTTAATACTAAAATGTAATAACAGTAATTTGCCTATATATTAGTATTATATTTATTATTTCATATTTATATATTTTTATATTGATATGATAGACACTTATTTTATTTTTTATATTAACATTGCTATTTATTTTATTTATTAATTTATTTGTATTTTAACACTTGGTCTTTATGATTTTGCTATTTCGGGGACATGACAGTCCTCCCCGCCCAAGATTGCTTGCCCTCAAGCAATCATGATCTAAGATGTGTGATTTTAAGATGTTTCTTGTGGTGATGCTATTATCTTTGATAGGAGTTGGAAGTTCTAACCCAAGTGATGGTTACTCTGGTTATGTTTCTTGTGGTGATGCTATTATCTTTGATAGGATTTAGAAGTTCTAACCCAAGTGATGGTTACTCTAGTTATGAGGACAATATATTGACTAATATTCTTCAGTTCTACTATTTCTCCATTCTCAAAAGCAATGAGTTAGAGTTTGTGATTGAATACAACTTAAAACCACATGAATCAAAAATTAAAGCAAACACCCAAGTAGCTCAACCAAGTAAGCAAGTAGCTCAAGAAAGTGGGTAGCTAAAGCACACAGGCAAGTAGCTCAAGCATACAAGAAACCAACTCAAGTAGACAAGCAAGTAGCTCAAGCATGCAAGCAACTAGTTCAAGTGAGTAGGCAACCAGCTCAAACAAGTAGGAAATTGGCTCAAGTAGGCAAACAAGTAGCTCAAGCACGCAAGCAACCAAATCAAGCAAGCAGGCAACCAAATCAAGCACACAAGCAACCAGCTCAAGCAAGTAGGCAAGTAGCTCAAGTAGACAAGTAGGTAGCTTAGGCACACAAGTAAGTAGCTCAAGCAAGTAGGAAACTAGCTCAAGTAGGCAAGTAGGTAGCTCAAGCATGCAAGCAACTAGCTCATCAAGTAGACAACCAGATCAAGTAGACAAGCAGATAGCTCAAGTATGCAAGCAACTAGCTCAAGCACGCACAGGATGGTAGGAAAGATGCTCTGATACCACTGTAATGTCCCTTACCCGACTTTGCCCTAGAATTTGCTTGTTGAACAGATTTAGGGTTTCTTCCTTTTCAAATGAATGTTCTCTTTGACTAAGTAATCTTGGATTGAAGTCTGCATTTAATATTTCCACATGTACATATATTTGTTAGCATTAATATATAGATATCCAAACATAAATATAATCACAAATCAATAATAAAGACATATGAGGAGTGGCATGGGTAGAGCTGCCCAAAGCTATCTATCTAAGCTCAAGAGCACAAGCGTCCTATTAGGACAACCCACCCCTTGGCCCCGAGCAACATGAACATCTCAAAGTGGCGTGCTTAGAGGAAACACTTGTACCCACTTTCTCTACCCGTGCCATCACCTTGGAAGACACTCAACCTACTGGGGGAGGCCAGTGGAGCTAATAAATGGTTCTGGGCCTACCACCCCTCCATGGCCGCATCAGATTGTTAAGTGGGACCCCCACCCCTCCATGGCCGCAGCGGATTGTTAAGTGGGGTTTTTAGGCACCACTTCCCTCACATTCTTCCTCCCAATAAGCATGCAAACACAAAGAAGACAATCTTTTAGCAATCAAATACATTTTCTTTTATTACTAATTTTTGAAGTCAATATCAACATCATTATCATTATGATAATATTAAAGAAAGCATTACGCCAATAATCAAACTATCAATATTTGTTTCTTATTTTCAAAATATGCTAAATATTATTGCTAAGTGAGTACATCATCTAAGTTGCTATATCTCTCCATGTTTCCTTACTCGCCTCCTTCAACCTTATACTAAATTGATCATAGGATGAGAACAATTCATAAATATACATAATCTACTTATGGTTTATATTAAAGAGTCATCATTACTTATAAGTATCATTATTGCATAATAATGTATATGTATATATATATATATATATATATATATATATATATATATATATATAATTATTCTTTTACTTATATCCATTAGTATTCATATATATATGTTTATATAGTCATTCTTTCCTTATTCATATATATTTTTTATTCATTATAAAATTTATCTATATCTATGCACATATACTTGTATGCCTATTAAATAATGTGTATATATATTAAATGGCTCTATATTCCAATGCATAACAATCATTGTTGCTGCTGTTATAAATTGTAGATCCTATTTCTCCATGTTTTTCCTCTTCCTTATTTTCCTTCTTTCTATTTATATCATTCAAAGTAGGTGACTCATGGAGGAATGTATTGTTTGGTGAAAGAGGTGACTTTTCATAAAATATATCCCTTTGTTAGATTTAATTGTTGCCTTTAAAGACTTATTATCACAATAATATCTATTTTTAAAAATAATATATTATTACTAATAATTATGATATTTCAGATTTATACTTATTTTATTATTTTATGTTGATGTTTTATTGAACATATTTTAACTTTAAAGTATAATAATAAAACCAATTTGCTAATATCTTATTATTATTTTGTTCTAATGTATTACAATCTTTGATGTATAATGATTATACTATTTATTTATTATTATTATTATTATTATTGATATTAAGTTATTTAATACTAGAATGTAATAACAATAATTTGCCTATATATTATTATTATATTTATTATTTCATATTTATATATTGATATGATAGACATTTATTTTATATTTTATATTAATATTGCTATTTATTAATTTATTTATATTTTAACACTTGGTCTTTATGGTTTTGCTATTTTGGGGACATGACAAAATTGCTCCCAAGTTTAGATCATTCTCTTCTATGCTTTTGAAATATAGCGTATATAATTGTGAAATTTACTTTGGTTAAACAAGTAATACACATTTCATTCCCTCCCTCTATTTGAATAGTAACTTTTACAAACTTCTAGTTGCTTAGAAAAAATTAATAAGTTCTTGTACCAAACTCGTTCTTGAATGGTTGTGGTGTTGAATATATTCTTTGTCTTAGATACACAACAAATAGAAACAAAAAATGCTACTAAACCATAGTGTATTAATTCAAAACTAAATGCACAAGTTATAGTTTTTTTCAAGTTCTACATTCGTTGGATGTTTGATTGGTGAGCCTTAAGTATATTGTATGTAATTTGATCAAAGTAGTTATAAACATGATAGTCATAAACTAGTAAGAATATTTTGAACACCAATTTTAGAATGGGTCATGTACATATTATAAAGTCTAATGAAACAAGATTGAAGGTGAAGAGTCTTGAGCATTCAACTCGGCAATCTATCAACCTTAATCATAACTTTTAAGATAATCATAAAGTGAATCCAACTTAACCATAACTATGACAAACATTAAAAATTTTGATTAGGGGAGACAATCAAACATTGGCCTACTCTAATGTTAGGGTCGCTAGGGCATATACATTCAAACTTATAATTAGTGTTCAAATAATACAAAAACTTCAACTTACCTATTTTAAAGTTGGATCCACTTTTATTACCATGAAAGATAGGCCATGTGACATGCTTGCAAGTATTATCAAAAGTTAAAGACCCTTCTTCCTCAACCAATATGTGAATATGTGACTCATTCAAAAATAATCTTATAACTAGAGAATGATAGTTCAAACTAATGGTGGAACAAAAGATTACCCATGGTGAATACATGACTACGAATATAAAAAATGAATGACTTAAATTTGATAGTTTATGCTAATGGTGGAATAATATATTAGTTAGAATTTGTTAGATTGTTGAGCACTTGGGAGTGGAAGTTATGTTGCTCATGTTTTGTTCCACCAACATTAATGGAAGTTTTATTACATAGATGTAAATTGTTTATTTAAGATTTTTTTGTTGGTTTTTTTTTTTGTATATTACAAGTCAATAGGAGGACCCCTAGTCATCCAACAAAATGACATGTACTATGTGTTCATGTGAACTTGATTTGGTCTTTTTATTGAGCAAAAAATTTATCACATTTGACAAAAATGCCTATAACAAAACTAAGCAACATTTCTTTATGTAACAAATGATACATTAATGAGAAGTAACCTTTATAAGTAATTATAATCATGGAAATAAAAAATGTAAGCTAAAGGAAATGAAAGATAATTAAAATCTTGATTTGATAATGTTGTGATAACATATTTTTTTATAAATTGACAATTGATTAAGAAAATAGGTACAAGATAAGGTGATGGCCACCAAAGATCAATCATATAGTTTCCTTACTATCAACCAAAAGTATATATATATTTTGGCAACCATATTTTAAAAATAGAACCATCTTCCCATTTCAAGATTTCTAAGATCTCCATATTCAAATTGATAGAAAATGGAAAATTAACCTCATAAAAAGCTTTCTTTGAAACATTATGTTCTTTTTTGACTACAAGGAATGTTAAACTAAGACTGTAAATTGTTCCAATCTTGAAATCAAACCCTTAACGAGAATAGCTTTAAACTCTATAATACCCTTGGAGGCCCATTGCTTGGTAGAACAATCTTGGTAGAGACCAAGATGTTTATTGTTTCAACTCAAATTCAACATTATAGATCTATGAGTAGGGAAAACATTATTGGCCCTTACAAAAGTTTATTTATTGTTGGCCAGAGGCTTAAGACTTTTCCAAACTCTTCATACATTACTAAGCTCTTCATATGTTATTGAACACATCCAACTCAATAGATTTAACATAAAATTTGCCAAACAAAATATTATGAGGATGCAAAGCTGCCTAGTGTTCGCCTTTTCTAGGCTCATAAAGCAATATTATTTCCAATTAGGAAGTTTTCACAGTTCATTGCTATTAAAATATTTCACCATTTGACTATTAGATTAATATTTAGATGTTTTATTTAATGGCCAATATTGTAAATTAGGATAGTTTCTATTCTGTTTGTTCGCTTCAACTAGCTTCTGTTCTTTTAGAAACTTCTTTTTTCTTTTCTGATTTTTGTATTGTAAAATCTATAAAGAGAGTGATTGCCTCTATTAAGTTAATGCATTCACATTTTACCATCACATGGTATCAGAGCAGGGATTTTTTTTCTAGGATCTTCATTTTTTATGGATTTTTTGAAGATCGTGTCATTCCTGAAAAAATCACGTTTTGTTCAAAGGTGAAAATTGTGTAAAGATTTTTTTTCTTCAAAAATCGCGTCCAACTTTTGTGTAAAATCTTGTCGTGATTTTTCTTTTGAAATTCATGTGAATTTTTTCAAGAAATCGCTACTACATTTGTGGGCCTTTGTGAGTTCTTGGTGCACGATTTTTCAAGAAATCATTTTGGCGCGCGACCTCACACATTCTTTGTGTGATTTTTCAATTCATGTTTCGTCACATTTTTCTGAGCGATTTTTTAAAAAATCATATTTTTTCCGCATTTTCGTAGGCTTCAGAAGGGTATTGCAACCTTCCTGTCTGCAAATCGCGTTTTATTGCAAAAATCGCAAACACCTTACCTACTATCACGTTCTCTTTTTTGGTTTTTTTGCAAAGCGCGACCAAGGTTTTTTGTTTCTAGCGCGATTTTCTGACATTGTCTACACATCTTTTTCTACTGCCTCTCGCATGACCCTAGGCTTTGTCATTTATGAAAGAATTGTTGTAGGTTTCTTAGCCTCTTGATTGTGTACGATTTCTTCTAGTTGACTAGAGCGGTCCCTCAACTCATTTTTTGTGCAATTCAAAGGGTTTCTGCTCTTCATATTTTATGATTTCTTACAGATTTTTGAATTCATGGGGTTTGTGCCTCTTATATGTCAAATTTTTTTTGAGGGTTTCTCTGTGCAACCTTGTGAAAAATGGCCTCTTTGTCTCACATTATGCTGGAGGGTAGTCAGAAATTTAATGACTATAACTACAACACCTAAAAGCAGCGTATGATGACCATGTTTGCGTATCGGTGCCTTCACCAGATTGTTCTGGGTAAGAACACATGTCCTAGATTGGTGGATAAAGATCACAAAAATTTTGATGAGAAAAATTGGGAAGTCGTGATGCTTATTAAATTATCAGTTACTAATGACCAGCTGCCTCAAGCACCATTTGGCAAATCAACTAAAGAAATCTGGGATCTTTTGAAAGATATTCATTGATGCAAAGTAGGGGTGGGCATAAAAAACCAACTCAAAACTAACACAACCAATCAAAAATTTCAATTTTAGAACCCTAATTTGATAGATTTCCTCACCAAATTCTAGGCCTTATACGACAACAAACAAAAATTTTCTGACATAATTTGAAGGGAACAACTCAAACTGAAAACCTAAAATCTGTTTTGGATACCCTTTTGGAGGTTCTAAAGTATACTCAAAATTTAGGTAAGGTTTTTTTGGAACAACAAAGCCAAAAATTGACTGTCCCGTTTGACAATAGGCCTAATTAGGCTCGTTTGAATGACTCACAACAAGATTTTCAAAACCCATACCTCAACCATTCATGAAAATGGCTCAGACATGTCACAAGTGGTCTTCCTTAAAATTCCCACTCACTAAAAATAATTTCTCAATGGATTTTCACAAAACCCTAAGTCCTATGCAACTTCCATGCCTAAAACAAGAGGTCAATCAACAAGGGCATCACCCAAACTTTCACTTAACACCATCCACTGCTCCTGCAAAATTATGGACATGAAAATCAACCTAATACATCCATTCCACTGAGTTTGAGGCCAATTAATTGGTGGAATGGAGAGAAACTCATCTTACTTGCTTCAAACCAACCCTAAACTAGGTTTTCAGACCGTTTTCAAAAAAAGTGCTCTAACTCACTCCAAACTTGATTAAATAAAATTAAATAAAATGAAAAAGAACAAGGATTCAATACACCATGGATTCTAATCAATTTTTGTTCACTCCCAGACCATATAGGGCCGTACAAGTCTATGTAGCAGCAAATTAGGCTTCAAAACACAGAAACATGGCACCTTGTTATTCAAAATTCAAATTTTACAACTTCTAACCTTCCTCCAACGTACACAAGTGATTTTAAAACATACCCAAGCATAACCAATCAGTTTCCCACCAAAAACCAAAGCCTGACCATTCAAATTTCTAAAAAATGCAAAAATACAAAAGTTGCTTGACAACTTTTTTTAGCTTTACAAAATGGACTCCAAAATGACTCAAGACACCCTAAAACATGAAACATGGTCTTAATCGACCTTATTACAACCAAAAGGTGACTCAACAACTCAAAAACCAATACTAGACTCCCTTTACATCATGAAGGCTTAGGTGCCCTGCACCATACTCTCTAGGAAAATTTGACTCAAGTCCCTTTGAAGATAGTGTTACAACAGTAGATTCATGATTGATTATGTCATTCTCTGACCTCCAAGTGACATCTCTGTTTGGTAAAACTTTCCAATGGACCAAGTACTAGAAATAGGCATTGTCCTTTTTCTTTTTGAGCTCTTTGGTACCTCAGATATATTCCAACTTCAAAGACCTGTTTGATGGTTGATCCTTGACTCCTTCACCTAAAAATGTTGTTGAACTTGCATTAGTACCTGCAAACATACCTCCTCCATCCTTGTCATGAGCTTCCTTCTTCTTTACTTTGGGTATGTTCTTGGATTTTTCCATAGTCCCATGTAGTTTACCCTTGACCTCTACACATTTGCTTCTCATCTCTCTTCCATCTGTTGTGGTGCCCCTATAACTACTACTTGATTAGGTATACCAACCTCTGATGTGAAAGAAATAGAATGAATGCTATCCCCTTTTGAAAGTAATGAATGGAGCACTTCTCCTACCATCATAGCAACATACTTCTGAAGCCAATCTTGAATCTCCAAAATCAATTCATCCTTAACCTTCAACGCAATAGATCTTGACACTAATTCAATATCATTTCTCTCCAAAATCAAGTCATTCTTCATGTCTGCTATCATAATGTCTCCAGATTTAGGAGTGGATGCAAGATTTATGTGCTTCTCTTCTTCTACCTTTATGAACTCCTTCCTACCTACCATCATCACATGTGCTCCCTTAGTTTTTCCTTTGTCCTCCTCTTTCAATGGTGTCAAGGTATAGGAGACCCCATATTTTTCTATCTCATAAGTATTCCTTCTTCCACCATACATAGCATGCTTATCAA
>VCHN02000014.1:34967708-35009596 GCA_007115665.2 Sequoiadendron giganteum
TATATATATATATATATATATATTTCCTAGTTACATCGATAGGTGTATACAATGGTAGCATGGGGTGGCATTGAGGAGGAAAATGTGAGCGTGTTAACTTTTTCAAGAAACTCCTAAAATGGCCAACATACATTAAATAATGATATATTATAAATCTAAACCATTCATTATTAGGTTTTAGATTTAATGATGAATATTTTGTTGGCTTGTCTTTCCCTAGAATGTAACTCTATTTTATGAGGGTGTTGTATTATGGTTGTGGTAGAGAGAGTGATGTATTCTGAGAGTCTGATAGCAATCATTTTGTCTCTTGATCTTTGAGTGGTGATACTCCTATGTGAAGCTTTCTCTGCAAGTATATTGTAATCTTTGTGATTTTCGAATAATATATTGGGCAGCTTTTGGAGTGTGGGGTTTTTCTCTCGAAAGGGTTTTCCCCATGTAAATCACGGTGTCACGATATGCATGATATTTATGTTTATTTATGTTTAATTTTATGTAACTACTAAAGATTTGTAAAAAATTTGTATTATTCTCCTCTCAAGATTAGTGTAGGAAGCTTTTCCGCTATCTTAGCTTCCTTACAATAGCCAAGTTTGAACAGTTACAATTGCATCTATCATATGCATGAATTATAGTTCCACTAAAGCTCAATATACTACCTTTAATACACACTTCATAATGATCAGAATTAACTCTCTAATCTACTGTACATTTGCTTTACTTTCACATAATTCACATCTACAAACTCTTTTTGCATCACACTCTACACAAAACTCTGAAAAGGATCTTACATATCTATCCACTTCATCCACAAAAACTTACAACATCAATTAGGTTAGCCTAATTCTAGATGTATTATACAAAATATAACTTATCAACTCCATATCCACTAATGTACACTTCATGCCAAGATCCAAAAATCACAAAAAATTAAAATAGGTCGGCATGGACCCATAATAGCTCCTACATAACAAATCAATACTTATTTAAACTCCACAATACACAAAAATTATTAGGTTAGCACCGATAATGACCTAATAATAAAATTTTCCAATTGTACAACCGCATTTGGACACGCAAACCTTCAAAATCTATGCCACTTGGAATTTACACACTACTTATTCCTATTAGCCTTCCCACAAATCTGCAAAACGATATTTCAATCCACAAAGAAGTGTGAATTCACCAAAACATGCTTATTGAACTAAAAACCTATGATTCACTCATAACTTAAACACCAAGAGCCAAAACAATATAAAATTTTGAATTTAGGCTCCTTTATCATCCAACAAAATTATATCAAAAGCGCAAAGAAAGATCTTACACAATGGACCAATGCAAACCCAATAACTAGACATCTTGTACATAGAATTACTTGTATTGACACTTAGTCAATTTTGATGTCAACTGCCTTCACTAGATCAAACCTTCTTGCAAAATTCTACTTGATAATCATCCTCAAACATGCTTAAGCTATAGAAACTAATATGCACAATGGCCTTCATATCATAATACAATGTTCACATCAATGACAACACTAAACTACATACCGTGCAACTTATACTCATCCCACATGCTCATGTTGCCAACAAATGCATCAATGAAAAACTCTTTATTCTTCCAACAATGAAAACAAGATGTCACAATGAATGAAAAATCCATAAGGAAAGGTATAGGTATGAATCTAATTAAAGAGGGAATCAAAACCCTAACGATATCTAAACTAAAATGATGCAATTAGAAAATTAGACAAAAACCTAATGAAAGATGGATAAATCTAAGGCCAAACATTATGGGGTGTAAAACAAGTCAATCAAAAATGTAATGAAATTAAATATTCTTATATAGGATAATTAAATAAAAATGTCTAATTGAGAAATAATTAACCTAAAATAAAACAGTTGGGGTTGATTTAATGGAAATTCATGGAAATTAATTGTCATACTTTGCTTGAAATTTGATGATGAAAATTTGTGTGTCAAATGTCAAAAGCTAATTTCAAATGCTCTAGAATTTGAAGGTTGGCTTAGCCAAAGATTTCAAATTTTACAAATTGGCCATTTTTACTTTAGGTCACTTATGCAAGTGCAAATTTTCTTGCAAGCACAAACCTAAACTTGCATGTCGATCTTAAGCTAGAAATTTCAAATCTAATCTCACAAAATATGTACTATTAGAATTTGTTCACCCTGATTTTTGATATATCTAAATATGTACAAGGACTTGACAATGTTTAAGAACACCTTTTGAGAGTTTGTTGAATTACAAGGGTTAATTTCTTCTCATTATGACTATGAGTAAAAAAAAGAGTAAGCAAGTATGCAACATAGTGAGGATGGTGTGATCTAACAATACTAGAATAAATTCTACTAGAATTCTCTTATTCTATCGATAATCTCTAGCATGCTTCAAGAATGATATATCCTAATCTCTTTTAAATAAGTAAATGAATTTTCTTAAATCCAATAATCAAACCCATAAATCAATTAAACATGTGTTAAGTCAAATCATAACATTAGCTATTTGGTCTTTTTTGGCCTAATATATAATTTTATTTTTTAATTAGTCTTGTAGGGTTGGTGTTGCCTTTCTCTTTGTCTTTTCTTTCTCCTTCATTAACCTCTCACCTATTTAACTATTCAAGTTTGCTTCTATTTTTTCACTCTCTTACTCTCTTTGTTGAACATCCTATGATGGCTCATGGAGTATGATCCGAAATGTTGATGCAAAAAAGATTCACATAATTACAATCCAAAAATGTTAGCACTAATTGATCATGGACTATGGAAACCTCATGCTATTAACTAAACATGTGTTAAATCAAATCATAACAACTAGTAAAATGGCTGACAACGAACTTTGATTTTCGAATTTTTACACTTGAAGTATTAGATCTACAACTACAAAAATCTACACTTATAAATTTGATCTGAAATAATGATTAATAAATTAAAAAATAAAAAATAAAAATCTATAAAAATTGATGATAGAAAGAATCAAAATATATGATATCATAAGCTTTTTTATAAATATACTTTATAAATTAATAATTATTTTATTTAAAAATCTAATCAATATAAAACCGAAGAAAAAAGGTTCATGTACGCAATTCACAGTGATGTGATAAAGTGGGGTGATCTGCGCGCAAAGATCCCTATCTTTTGTGGATGGCAGCCTACACATTTTCTTAGTACGTACGCCCAATTAACTTTTCACCAAAGACTTTCTATTTTTTTCCTCATCCGAGTGGAAATTGAAAAGATTGCTCACGTGGACCCCACTAGTTCTACTTTTCTGGTCAAAGTCTATGTTGGGTCCGCCTTTGATCATGGTACTGCTTGTGGGGACAATGGTACTTAGGCCATAGACATACTTTCTCGTCTTATCTTTTAAAAATCTGAAATGAACGAATTTCTAGGCATTGTCCTTTTCCTTGGGCCATTCTGAAACCAATTAATGTGTTATTGATAGCTATGCATTTAAAGTTGCACGTAATGATTAGTACAATGATGTGTAATGGGCATGTCAATAAGGGAGAGGAGTCGACGATGGTGGGTGGCAGCGACGGCAATGGCTATCGAGCCTCAGGAATGCACGGGGCATGGATTCAAATTATAAAAACTTCATAAAATTCGTAAATTTTCAAAGTGAGTGATGCAAATTCATTTCACCCGATCTAATCAACTGGTCTGACAAATAAAAATATAACTGAAATCGTATGTATGCACAGCCGTGCAAGTTAAGGTATGCAGCATGCATCCATGCCCCAGTGCATTCCTGGGCACTGTCTATGCAGGTGACAATTCGCATCTGCATAGATGCCCCCCATCGATATGCCATCCATGGCTGCACTCGTGCGGCACCCTCCTGACTATTGCCTTGTACCTGCGCGTTGTAGCTGTCACCATCATCCAGCCGTCGTCGGAGCCACTGCCCTCGTCGTCCACCTGCAATCGTCCCATGATTTAAATATAATAATTTAGACAAAGAAATTTATGTAATTGTAAATTTAAGATTTTTTTAATTTAATTTTCTAATTTCTAATTTTAAATAGTTAATTTAGAGTTTTTTTTATAAATAATTATTTTTCATTCTTTTATAGTTTTATTATTATTCTACTGAAAAAATATTGTATAATGATATCAAATAATATTTTTTCTTTTAATTTTAATATATTCATGTATAAACTTATATGTAATAGTACATTTAACAAAGTTCATTCATACTTAATTATCTAAATTTTAGAAACCTCACATATTTTTCAATATTGTATCATGATAAATAATATTTTTGATTGGAAAAGATTGCTCAAACAAATCTATATAAAAAGGGATATCCTATTTTAAAAAAATCTTGAATATTTTTTAATTTGAAGTCTATTAATTTCAAAACTTACTTTTATAAAATTTAGTAAGTTATTTTATTACATTTCTAAATTTATAAACTTACCACTTTGCATTCAAAATAAAATATGGATGAATTTTGAATGTTCAAATGAATGTTCTACTAATTTTTTATCTAATTATATGTAATCTACTGTTCAAATACCCAAAAAACAATTAATATATTTTAACATATAAGTGAAGATTTTATATAAGCTGATTTGCAATAATAAATCTTTAAAATGACAACCAAAACTGATTTTTAATAATAAATCTTTAAAATGGCATCCAAACAAGATTTCCAAATTCATTTCAAAATTGACATCTATTAAATCAGAGGACAAATTATAATTTTTGCATAACAGTTTATCTGTAAGTAAAAAACACCTATATACGTTGTGGAAATACAGTAAACTAATTTTTAATGATACATAATAGTTTTGATAAAAATTAAAGATATAACTATATGTTGCATTCATTATCCAATACATGAAACTAAATAGAAGATGAAACATATTTTATATTAACCTATAAGCACCAATGCAAGATAATGGCAGCTGATTAGACATATAACCAAATTCTATGTGTTTAGATTGAAGAGGAAGGAATATTTTTTGCTAATGATAATACTATATCAAAACAACCCAAAGTGTAGTTTGTCTACTTCACAAGAGAAAATAAGAGAACATTGGAGAATCAACTTATATGTTTAAAGATTTAACATTGGAGAATCTAACAATATGATTCCTTTTTCTATAGGCTCATATGCAAAAACAAATGTCAAAGGGGTCAACACAAATTATATTGTATATAGACTTTTATATATAAAAGTGTAGAATAATTCTCTACACATAAAAAAAAATTAGCATTTATGCCAACTCAAAATGCTTTTTACAATATGTTACATATGCCATCTCAAGATCTACATACAAAGTGCATGTAGAATAACTACACATTAAATCCCAATAGTCCAATTGATCTTATGTCTTAGACAAATCTTATATTTGTGGTGGATCATCAAAATCTAGCCTCCTCATGCCACTTGATGGATGAAAAGTTGACTACACAATAACAAGTCAAACCATAAATTTGATTAATTAGCTAAATAGTAAATAAATTAGACCACTAAATAAAAAATTATCTATAATTTAAAATTTTCAAATTACCATATTGTTATCATCTCTACTTTGGATTACATCCATTGTTGTTGCTTCTTGGTTAAGATCAGTAGAAAATGGTAACATATGTTGTTGCGTGTTTTGTTGATCATCTAAAGCCACAATAACATGCACATTTAAGACATCAAGTTAGAAAAAAAAATTACAAATTAAAGACATAAAATTGATTGAAGTGTGTTCTATAATTTTTATACCATCTCCACTTTGCATTGTCTCCATTGTCATTTCTTGGTTAAGATCAATAGAAAAAGGTAACATATGTTCTCTACTATTTTGTTGATCCTCTGAAGCTGCAATGACACATATTTAACACATCAACATAGATAAAGTTTTCAAGTGTAAAATTATATTATGTAATTAATATAAACAATAGTAAATTTATAAAGATTAGAAATTTGATTAGAGATAGGAGTTGAGTAATTGTCTATAAAGTTAATAAACACACTTAATAGTTAAAAAATTACCATCTATAAGTTGTATTTCATCTGTTATTGTTTGGTTTAGATCAATAGAGAAAGGTAATTGATGTCGTTGAGTACTTTCTTGCTCATCCAGACCTACAACATGACATATATTAAACATATGAAATAAAAACAAAAAGTACTGTAATGCAAATTACTAAAATTCTTTTGAAAAAATATACTCACTATGTTGTTGCATAATACTAACTCTTTCTTCTTCTATTGCGATGCCTGAGCGTTTAATGGACTTTTTTTTCTTTTCCTTTCTACGTCGTGTAGAGGGGAATTGAAAATTTTCATAGTCCTCAATTGTTTCATTCAAGTCTTTAGAAATGGCATTGTCTCTTTGATGAATTGAACGACGTTTGCGCATTTTGTTTGGACTAAACCATGGTGATATTCATCTCATTGACATGTTATCTGAACCAGGGATTGATGTAAATGTGGAAGAGGAAGGAAGAGATGTATGAATATCTTTTCTCAATCTCGCTATACATTGACAAAAAAATTCTTTTTTATCTTCGCTAGTTGGTAAATTTTGGAGAAGATGATTTAAATAATCAATAGAATTTTGAAAGTTATCATTTGAATCATCAGATGATTTCAAGCCATCTGTAATACAAATAAAAATGATTAAATCTTAAAATATTTTAAAATATCTTAATATTTCATTATAAAATGGTGACATTGAGATTTATCTGTCCTATGGTCTTCACCAATTACAACCCCAAGCACATCTTGATCTTCTATTTGATTACAACCATCTATAATTGGATTAAGATTTAATTAATTTTGTGAATCGTCAAAAATCAACTAATATTTAATTATAAATACCATATCAATATTACCAATGGTATTGTTTTCGTGACTGAAACTCCCTCTAACATTGTCATCATCATCAAGCAGTAGAGTAACACCATCTATAATTTAATGAGAGTAATTTAGTTATTTTTGAAAAAAATAATAATAATCATCTAACATATAAATATTAAACTTAAATCTCAAATGACCCTTAACAACAACTTGATCTTGCTCATTTATTTTGTTTCTCTTTAGAAGATCTAAAATCTTTAGCACATGTTTGCATGTGTTTCCCTTCTTTGCCCATTGACAGTCACACACATGTAAACCTGGTCCAAATTTTCTAACAAGATACAATTTTGTTGGAGTTGTTTGGCTTCTTATCTGGTATGTGTTAGGGAGGAGATCATATGAATAACAATCTGTATCCAGTATTTTCTTTGACCTCTCTAATGCAGTTATGTAATATCGTTCTTTTTTGAAGTTAGTCAAAAACCCAGATAATTGCAAATATCTTTTATTTTTATAGAATGGCTCTACCCTATGAAGAAGTGTATGGATAATCCAATCCATTCTCCTCATGCACCTCTTAGAACGATCACTTAAATAGTGATTCTTGATGTGGTAGTGGTGCGACTCTATCGAAGCATTGGTTTCTTGATTTGCGTGAGGAAAACTTCTATAGTTTTTTGCCCACATTGCTATACAAACCCACAAAATGATGTCTTAGTATAAATAAAAAACAAGTTAAACAATGTAAATGCATACAAAACCATAATGAATAATTCAATGAGCTTACCAATACGAGTTTCATCATGACACCAAGTTTTTTGAAAGTAATCGATAAATTTCTTCTCCTCTTTGAATTCCTCCATGAAATTTGTTATTAGATGAGTAGTGTTGTCTTCATTATCACTAATTGCATACATTATCTCACCCAATCTATCAAACATATTATTCCCAACATCCTTATTACTGACATACCTAGATTATAAAACATAATATCAAGTTATAAAATTCAAAACATGTAATGTCCAGCTATTCCATGTATTTTAATAAAAGATTGACTTACCTGTATACATTCTTCAACCATGCCCTACGTACATGCCAAATACATAAAAGTACTCGGCAATCAAAGGATAATCTACAAGTTACAAGGATAAGTGTAATGTTCAACTTTTTATAGACTAAATATTAAGCAATTACAATGAGTTAACTTTAGTTTAAATAAAAGATGAAGGCTAATAAAAACCTGATTGCTTCAATCTCAGCACTAGCATCATCTGTCATAAATGCATTGACATTCCAATCTTCTTTACATTGTTTCCCTCTTTTATAAACTTTTGTCAGCCATTCATTTATATCCTCAACTTTATTTCTTGAGGATATGGCCCATGCAACAGGTACACCAGCTTCTTGTTCATCGAATACAAGCAAGGTATATAACTGATACTACACATGAATAAACCATAAATTATTATATTTTTAGTAGAATAAATTAATGATTTCATTAAAATCCATAAATACAATTAACATTGGTTTACTTACACCATATTTATTCGTTGAGAATGTGGAATCCATAGCAATAATTGCATTATGTGAATGTTTCACCATCATTTCTCGCATCCATGGTGTTTGGATGCCTATGATAAATGGAATATTTTCCACATTGTTTGGTCTTTTATAATAGAAGAAGTTATCTTTCTCCTCTACATGCCACATGCTTACACTTTTTGCATCATCTTCATTCTTTTGGGATCGAAGTGAGCGTACTCTATTCCATGCATTCAAAACATCTTTCCTCAACAAATATGTGTCCCTCTTATTCATCAATTGAGTCAAACTAGGGTCTAGATAGTGTTGCTCACATATTGTATCAATTCCCACCCCCATTAGCAATAAGGATTCAATATATGATTTGCATTCATTTGACAACCTTGGTGCAACACTACTCCTTGGATCACCAGAAGGGTCATCTTTTCCATGACAAAATTCACCTTTAGCATCACAATGACTGAAATCATTATATGTAATAACCGCAACATTTGGTCTACCATACATAACCTTAACAAGAAAGTGAGTTCGACAACCCCTTTTTTGAATAGACCTTTGTTTCCTTTTCTTGTTTTCAGAGTTATTTTCAGAGTTGTTTTCAGAGTTGTTTTAAGAGTTGTTTTCAAAGTTTTTTTCAGAGTTATTTTTGTTGTCCTCGGGGCCAAAAGCACACCAATAACTGTTTTCACATGTACAATATATATATATATATATATATATTAATTGATATAAAAAATAGAAAATATAAGTTATGACATGCTTCATTATTATATTAAATCTAAGTAAACCTTGAGTACATCTTCATTGTCTGGGCGGTAGGTTGTATCAAGTCATTATTTCTATTCAATTTGCGTACAAATGTTGTCTCCGTGCTATCCAATAAGCCTTCTCCTTTGACAAAGTGAGGGAGTCTTTCAAGAGGGATTGCAGCACATATGTCTATCTCACTATTTTCACCTCCAATAGGTGTCCATTCAAGGTCAACACTTGAGAAATGATTTCCCTCGTTGGGAATGTCTTGCACATCTAAAGAAATAAGTGATTCCCATTTCTTCCGCCTACCCATTCTGCATAATATTAAGATGGTTAGTGGACCTAGATATCTTGTTCAAATATGTATTTATAAAATTAAATCATCTACCATAAAGTCAAGAATATAAAAAAACATGGGAATATTATCATCCTAAAATTCAATTGAACCCCAATGAATTTACAAATAAGATCATTTCTCTAAGAAATTCTTTTACCACAAAGTCAATTTACAAATAAGATCATATGGGACAATGTTCTGATTTGGGATGATGTTTAGATTTTGCATTATAGGTTGGCGTGATTTAAACTACACGATTTGTTCCCAAAACATAATTTTTACATTAGCATGGTGTCTTAATAATAGACCTACTAGTACCCTTAACAATGGCATTGATGATCCAACCAAACATACAATTATTTTATACGATGACTTCAACTTCATTGACATGCCACATTATTACCTGGATAAATTTGTCAAATTTCTTTATACACTAACACTCATAAGCCTAGGATTATAAAGGAAGCTATTGGTATAAATGATGTAGATTATTGGAAAGAGGCTATGGATGAAGAAATGACAACATTAATAAGAAAATGTAACACATGGGAGATTTATTATATTTTCCAAATGGACATAAAATTGTTGGATATGAACATATTGTGTGATAGGAAAAAATCATGATGAAAAACAATGGCCAAAACATAGGAAAAAATAAACTAAACTAATTCCTAAGTAAAGATAAAAATCTAATCCCTCACTCACGAAATGCAACTGTAAAGTAAAAGAATTCAAAGATAATTATTAAACCAATGTAATAAACATGAATTCAAATAAAAACAGTTTTACCATAGCTTGTTCAACTTTAGTTGGTTTTCTATATAATGGGTTATCCACACTTTGGTTTAGACTATCATTTTGTTTCGCTGAGAATATTGGTGTCATGTTTAGGAGTTCGTTTGGTTTAGGTATTTTTTCTAACCACCATTGTCTCTCCTAATGGAACTAAGGTAGAATATTTTAATGCATCTAGATTGAAATCTATAGGTAGCTTTGCACCACCTTGGGCCAAGTGCATGAAGTATGAGTTTGGATCCTTTCTAAGCATTCTATCCATTAGTTTCAATGTTTTATAGTGGTTTGCATATTGTTCATATTCTTCCTCTTTGAATTCCTCTTCACTATCATGATCATGAATGATAACATCTTTTGGGTCTTCACTAGATTTGGCAATAATGTTTTGATGTGATAACAAGAGTTAATTTGTAGTAGGGGGTTGTCTGGTGGGCATCATATTTGTGACTCCCTCTAAGGTAGTGTTAGGATCATATCCCCATGGCCCAATTTCTTGACCTGTGTTGTTTTTTTGTGAGGCCCATGTTGTTTCTTTGTTTGTAATGATCCAACCAAACATACAATTATTTTATACGGATACCCATGGTGTTCCCTCATCTACGGTACTGCTTGTGGGAATTGTGGAATTCTGTGTTGGTATCCATTTTCCTTTGAGATTGTAATTTGGTTGTAGTCATAAACCGCTTTCTAACAATAGTCTAGGCCTAGGGTCAACCCAATTAGGAGGTGGTGATAAACGGTCGTAAAAGTTCCTTACAATGATAAATTGGTTGCGGTAGTTTCTCCAAGCACGTTTCTTGCTATGTCTAGAGTTACGATGTTTTCTTTTGGAGAGTCGGGATATGGATTCTCGTTTAAGGATTTTGTACTTTCTGGAGATCATAGGCAAGTGATGGCAGACAAGATTAAATGCGAGAGTTTTGCAAATTGTGTTTCCAACACCTAGGGTTTTTGTGCAAGTGTTTTGGATTTCTGTCTTAGATTTGTGGTCTTCCAGATATGGAAATGTGATACAAAAGTACTAACTTGACTAAAAATTGGCTTGAACAATAATTTTCATGTCGAAGGATTTGCAACTTCAATAAATCCCTCTCTTCAAAGATGAATGTTGTAGAGATGAACATATGAAATCTAGAATTCCCTATGTTGACCTTGGATAAAGTGACCTATGATTGTAGCCTAAATGTTCGAAAACCTTCAAGGTAAAACCTCAAGGAGTGTAAAACATATGGCTACTCTCACATTCCACTTAGACCACAAGGGTTTGACATTTTAGCTATCATGTTCATTATCCTTTAAGTGTTTCAAATCAAGCAATGTGTTTTAACTGACTCACAACCAAGTACAATCCTAGCTCAAGTGGGTATGTTTTTCCTAGTGGGCTTGCCTCATGCTCCTCGTAAGTAGAGGAGGCAATTTTACATGCAGTTTTAGATCAAAGTGTCGAGATTGTTAAGAATGAAACTCTTAATCTCTTTGCTTTGATCAAAACCGGACTTGGCAAGTAACTTCTCGGAGTCCACTTACAATAGAGAAGCTTGACTCTGATGCACCACTAAAAATAACTCGATTGGTCAGACTGGATAGTATCTAAGAACAAAGGGTTCTAGTGACAACAAACTGAGAACAGAGGCATCCAATACCCACCCGCTGGCCATTTAAGGCCCTTTAACTGTTCTCGTTCCACTTAAGGCATGGGATTAGGTGCAGTATGTTATTGGCGCGTCATTGAAGCTACTTATCTCATGATTTTCACAACACTTATATAGCCCACCAGTGAACGTGTTGTTTTGAGGACTTGACTATGAATTCTCCAGCGCGAGATGTGTTTCATAGCAAGACCCTCTCTTTATGGCTAAAAGGTGAAAAAGACTCAAATGTAAAGCTCAAATTATTTTTCCTTCAACCAAGATCGTTACAAGGATGCGAGGTGAGAGGATAGATACTTAGCTTTACCAATCACAACAAACATTTCAAAGACAATTCATTGCAATTGTTCATGAAACCCCTCGAACAGAGTTATTTAACCAAATTGAAGTGTTATGAAGATAGCAATATTCTTTTTAGGTGCACCAAATTTAAGTCTTTGAGACATCAAACACAATTCATAGCAATAGTGCAATATAGATAAAAGATTTGTTCAATTTTAAGGACCAATTGAAATCTTCCTACTCCTGGTCATTAATGGTCAACATATTGAAAACATGCGTTTGGTCAACAAAATAAAGTTCGATTGGTCATAATTCATTGTATATTTTAAAGCACCAAACTGAAGTCTTATCTTGTTTTGTTTGTTTAGTTTTAAAACACCAAATAGAAATGTTATTATTTACTAAGGAACTTGTGTTTTTCTTGGACAGTTTGACTTTGCAGAAAAAAAGAAAAGATTAGAAGTTTGCTCAAATATTTCCTTCATAAATGGATCATAAAATGGACCTATAACTTCAAAAGAGAGGGAAAATGGTGATTTTATTAAATAATTAAGAATAATTATTTAAGTTTTCAAAAGGGGTTTTGATGATTCATTAAACAATTAATAAATAATCATTTAATTAATTTTAGAGGAAAGTGTTAAATGAATTATAATTAAACAATTATTTAATTAAAATAGACGAATAAATGTTAAATGAGGCTACCAAGATCCATTACATTAGTAAAAGATAATAAAAGAGCACAAAATTCTAGGTCTATTACTTGCTTATTGTCTTTAAACCTTTCACTTAGAGTCATAGAGTTGGTCTAGGGTTCTAACCAAATAGAGAGGAATTCCTTAAAGGTGTTTGTAAACATTGCTTACCCTTATGTAAATTCAAACACAGAATCAAGGCATATGAATTCCAATATGTTGCAATCTGCCAGATAGTGTTTACTTTCTAGTTTATATTTGTGCTCAAGATTAGATACACACTCAAGTTGAGGATTGCACTTACAAATATTAGGCACATTCACATAAGTAACCCAAGATAAAACACAATCGGGTTTCACATATCATTGATAAAATCTAAAATTTCATAATATTAACAAATGATATTTTTCCCACCTAAATAGAAGTTTCCACATCAAAATAACAAATGAATACCCATACATTTAATTTTTATTAAAAATTTCACATTTATTTTTAAAAAATCAAATTTCATAATTCCCAATATCCAATCCTAACTATTACTTAAATTAATTTATACTTAATTGAATACATTATTTAGGGGAGAGGACCCAATAGTTGAGTACATAAGCTTGGTTCTCAAAATCTTACGTGGCAATTTCAAATCACTCCCAAATTTTTATGGCATCAGACTTAGTAAGTCCCCTACTTATAACTAAGGTTTCAGGTCACACCATAAAATATGATACCACATAGTATGTCTTTTGTTGAAGTGTCCAAAAATGTCCAAAAATGTTATACTCATAGTTGTACACTAAGTCATGTTCTATTGGTGCGTTGATGTGGCATCACATAATTTGTTGTTTTTAAAATTTAAAGAATGCATTTCATTCAATTATGAATACTCATGATCAATACTAACAACTGTAAAGAGAACTATTAATACTATATTATTAAAAATATTAAACATTAAATCAACAAATATTATCACAACTATTAGAAAATTTTCAACTAAAAGATCCTTTCCTCTAATTAACTTTAAAAAATCATATTTTTTAAAATAAAAATAAAAAAACTTTTTGGGGTTAAAATCAAATCCTATTATACCAGATAACTATTGTTTGAGTATTGCAATAAGGTTGTATTTTTCAATCTATCAATCTTTTCATAAAACTTCATTGAATTTTAAAAATCCACATCAATCATCATTATTATTTATTATTTTTTCATTTAACTTTTACTTTCTTGATAATTTTGGTGTTCAAAATTTAATTAAACTTTTAAAAAATAATATAAGAGAATTTTAAATAAATAATAATAATTTAGAAAAAACATAATATAATATTTTTTAAAGTTTTATTAATTATACTTATTAAATATTAAATATGTAAAGATATAAATTTATATTATAAATAATTTATTGTATTTTTTTAGTCACAATGAGAGTGGAAGTCAAAGTCCTTATCCATGAAAATTTAAAAATAGAAAGAAAAAATCATAATATTTTGTTTTAAAATTAGAAAGTGGGGTTTTTGGAAACATATATTTAAAATATAAGATTTTTTAAGTTTTATACAAGATTTATTATAGAAATCTTAACTCATAACTACTAAAAAAATATAATAAGTTTATAATTTAATTTTATTGTTTTTGAGTTTTATATTTTTGGAAACATAAATTAAGATAAAAGATTCTTTAGAAAAAATAAAATTAAAAAGTGAACTTAAGCTTTCATTTATGGTAGAAACATATTCATATAACAAAGTTATTAAAAAAAATATTAAGAAGTTTTTATTTTATTTTATTATTTTGAATTTTTATATTTATAAATAATAGTACTTAATGTGAGAAAAATTATTTTCGTTTTAATTATTTCTCGTCATTTATTCAATCTTTACATGATAGTTATTTTTAGAAAAGAATTAAATTAGAATATTTATGAATTTTTTTACATATAATACAAATTTACATATTTTAAAATTTTAAGTTTAATATGTTAAAAATACCATTATCATCTAGATACAATCCTTTCCAAAATTAAGGAAACAATAAAATTTTAAATTTAGATTTTAAGTAAACCATATCATCAATTTTAACATTAAATCTTGAAATTTCTTATTAGCAAACTATTTTAAATCATAGTAAATAACTAATTATGCCATTTAGGTTTCTAAATTTTTTTTGTGATATGTTTAAAAATGGCACCATCTTATTTACATTTTTGGAATAAAGAATGCAAAACCCAGCAGGAAAGGAGGTTTCAAAGGAGAGCTATGACAGGCACTATGCAAAACCCAGCAGGAAAAATAAAAACAAAAAACAAAAAACATTATTGAAAAGAACCTGGCTGTTCACGGTAGAAATAGACAGTGCCCAGATTGGTCGCTCCTCCAAAAATATGAAATATCACTGGTCACTCCTCCAAAAATGTATCCAGCTATGTATGGAAGCAGAAATGAAACCAAGCAGAGAAAAACGCAGAGTGAAACAAAGAACGGTAAATTTAATCTGCGGTGTTAAAGTTTAAGCACCAATGTTGATAGTGGTTGGCGAGTAAAACATTTAATTTTCACCTATTTTATTATCGAGTTGAGCCGAAGTTGGTGGTCGTTTGAAGATTGTCGGTGATGGGACGGCTGCAGGTGGACGGCAAGGGCAGCAGCTCCTATGGCGGCTGGATGATGGTCACAGCTACAGCGCGCAGGTACAAGGCAACAGTCAGGAGGGTGCCACACGAGTGCAGCCATGGATGGCATGTCGATGGGGGGCATCTATGTAGGTGCGAATTGTCACCTACATAGACAGTGCCGCATTCCTGGGGCTAGGTAATTTTGAGCATGGGGTCCACATCATCAGCATTTAAGCCAGGTAATTTTTTTTGCCACGTCTCTTGATCATCGAGCTGGCAACCCCCCTTTTTTTTGGCAAAAATTGGACATGTTTATCAATGTTTTCGGACCATTTTTCAACCACAAAAAAAGGTGTGCACCGATCGTGGATCACTAAGTCATGTAATATTGGTACGCTAATGTGGCATTACATTATTGGTCAGTTTGTGTGTTTTTTGGATTAAAGTGATTGGTAGTTGGATATTGAGTGAATTTATTAGCAATTTTATTGCCCATAAGTGGGCCCTGAACTATCCAAAGTTGGGTCCCAGATTGTCCAAATCTACACCCACGATCAGGGCCTAACCCACAATCAACTCCTCTCCCTTAGATATATTCATTTAACAGACTGTAACAAAGAATTTTTAAAATTTTATTAATTTTTAATCTAATATATTATGGAAAGTAATAGAATAAGAAATTAAAGTATATT
Source organism: Sequoiadendron giganteum (assembly GCA_007115665.2). Taxonomy (NCBI): domain Eukaryota; kingdom Viridiplantae; phylum Streptophyta; class Pinopsida; order Cupressales; family Cupressaceae; genus Sequoiadendron; species Sequoiadendron giganteum. Next base: position 34,983,896 of record VCHN02000014.1, read on the forward strand.
ATTACTATTATGATTTTATAAATTGGTTTACAAGATTAGTGAAATTTAAATTAAAGCATCACATGTTTAATGTCAATTCTTTTAGATCTGAAGGTTTTCACTTCTTAGTGAAGGTGAGACTTCTTGTTGAACTCTTTCAAAATAAAATTTCAAGCTTGTTAGTTGCATCTTTGGGCATCAAACAATCAGTCCACTATCAACTTGTAACTATTAATGAACCATTATATATATACGAGCTTGGGTCTACCAAAGAACATGCAACACATCACTAAACATAAAAATTCTTACACACTTCATCAATATAAAATTTGGGTTTGTAGACATCCAAACCTTGTAGACTTGAAACAAACATTTATTAAGTGAAATCAACAAGGCTTTTTGCATCCAATATTTGCTTGTCTATTTTCTTACAAAATTAAGTTTCCCTATATAAATGAGTTGAGTGGATATTTGAAGTCTATTTTGCCCATGTATGCTAGCATCGAAACTTTCTTTAATTGAATTCTAGAGGTTTCCTTGCCTTCAAACATCACTTTCTCTATGCTCGTCTTCTCAACAAACCACACAATCTTATGCAATAGAGCTTAATGATTGGGCTTCAGTCCATGTTATTTATACTCAGTTTCATGATTGCAAAGTGGTTCTCAAGAGAATTCATGCATAACATGTCACTTAATAGTAACATGGTCTATGGCCTAAAGGAATCAAAAGTAGGAACATGGTAAGCTCTATCAACTTTAATCAATCCTTGGGCCAATTTGTAAGTTTCCTAAAGATAAGGGAGTAGATAAAATCCCATTGATTGGATTGGATTAGCTTGGGTCTATTATTATTTACAAATTCATGGCTTTAATATCTTAGGCATGGGCTTAACATAAATTTTGACCTAAGATGCTTTTAGGTCTATCCAGTAGTCTCCCTAAACCTCCAACTAGATGATGTTTGACATGAGAAAGGGTGTTAATAAAATTTAAGTGAATCTTCCAAAGCCACAAAGAACACTTGATGTACATAAGTTCTTATCACAATTAAGAGGATTTGTATTAGAATTGGGAAGATCTAGGAGATAAGAGACAAGCACATGAACAATGTATAAGATTGTATTAGTTGACCCCATGATAATGAGAAAAAATCCTTTCTTATATAGGCAAGGATGGTGCAATCCACCTATGAGGTGAATTGACAAGTGTCCTATGGTGGAACACTTGGAGTGTGCAAACCAACAACCTCCATGACCAAGTCATCAACTTTGTGTGCTAAGTGTTTAGTGACCTACCTCCATGACCAAGTCATCAACCTTGTTTGCTAAGTGTTGAGTGACCTTTGAGGTGAAATGGAAATTATTCCAACCTCAAATAGGTAGCTCATAAGGTTTACCAAATAGCTTGGTAACCTCTAGAGGTCTCAATTTTTGCACATTCAATTAGACAAGAAGTTGTCTTACCCCATATTGACCTAAGTGAGCTTAAGTATAGTGTAAATAGTAATTTCACACTAACAATTTGAATTGAAATTACACTCTTACATGTGTTCCTTGTTACTTTTATATCATAATAACTTAGGCATGTTGATAAAATTATACCCTAATCAGTGGCATGGATTTTGTTGCTAGGAATTGGTACTGTAAGAAACAACTAAAAGAAATTAAACATGTTGGTGATCTAAGTTGCAAACCCCAAATCTTTAAGGTTTGATAAAGTGTTAAGGGTGTCAAACTTGGGAAGATCACCACAAAATTTTCTTCATATTAGGTAGCTAAGGACCAATTGTTGAGGTGAGAAAAACCTCATTTACATATTTCTCTGCAAGACCAAGGGGGTTTCCTTGAGGTGTAGGATGAATGATTAATAAACTAAGAAATTACCTTACAACATTTAACCATACCCAGTGCACTTGATGTATCCCAATAATGGTGGCATTATATATACCTTTGTGCTAGTTTGGATATGTAAGGATGAGCACCTACTTAAAAGAGAATATGCCATACAAATTTTTGAGAATGTACTTTATAATAACCCCTTAGATGTTATAAATATTCAAATATGGTAAAAAAAAACACACAAAAAATAAAACTAAAAGGTGTTTGAGTTGATATGTTTGGATTATTTTGAGGATGATGAGAAAAAATCTAGAAGTTACAAACCGATGTCTTTATCAATTAGGAAACAAAGTCTCTGAATTCAGTCAGACATATAATAACAAAAGCTTAGGTAATATCTTAATCAAGATATTACAAAAAGACTATGTTACTTAAAATGCACATGCAAGTTGTGCTCTACATACACATTCAAAAAAATAATGAATGGTTGCAAAATTTTAAGTGAGTCTACTTAGTTATCCTTAAGCATACCCATACACTAAATTTTATCATGGTGAAAAGGTGTCATGCAAAAGCTTTGCAAGGATTTAGCAAACTTCTAGTTGAAAAAATAATCAACATAAATTCAAAATTTCATACCATACTCAAGGAGATACTCAATTCAGGTTGTTTCTACCTAAATAATCAATCAATCTTCAAAGCTTAAAAGTTTTATCATAGGCTTGTAAAGAAACCTAGATCATTGCAATGCTAAATTAGCTACATCCAAAACTAGAAATCAAAACCATAGGGCATCTTGTAAGTATTTATCTTATGCTAATGGCTAAATGTAACTGCTCTTCCCCTGTAAGAATGGTATCCTCTATTGTCCTCTAAGAATGGATTCCAAGGAAGGTATAGGTCCATGGCCATGTTTTCAATAGAATGTTAGAGGTTTTTCCCAAATGGGAAACCCTAGCCACAACCTCATCCAACATCTAAATATATATGTCCTTTATAAATCCAATCTAACTATCAGTAGGCATGAGAGAAAATTCCTTGACTAGCACCATACATCTACATTCAATGACTTGCATGGAATGAGTGCAAGCATCAACAAAAACACCCATGAAATCCATTAGAAATGGTGACCTAGAAGTGAATCATGCTAGAAAAATGTTCTATGAATATTAAATTTTACATGGGCACCACAAAATCCTTCAAATCTACACTAAAATGACATAAATGTCATTAGGGAAAGTTCCTGGATCAATTTCAAACAATTGTTGTGGGTTGAGCTTTGATGGGGGTAGATAAAAATTGTCTTCAATCACTTTTTGCTACTTCAAAATTTTGACCCCCGTGTGGATGCAAAAAATTGACCTATACCAAGTCGTGGTATGAAAGAACAAACTCAAGAAATAAATCACATCATCATCTAGTGAAATTTTTTGTCTTGAAATTCTCATGCAAAGATTCAAACTCTAGGTAGATGAGTTCAAATACAACCACTTCTCCCTAAAGGGTTCTTAAATGACCCCTAAAAACCTGCAACACCCTTCTATGGAGATCTAACTTCCATCATGTCAAGGAAAAATAATATCAATTAGGTCACAAAAATAATAATATATGAATGTAGTGAAAATATTACAAAGAAAGAGCTCAGAAATCCAAATGTGCGAAGAAATGAACCTAATTGGGTCGATTTTACATTAGACACATGTTCAATTGACATGTTGATCTCTGTAACATATTCTTGATCAAAATTATACCTTTATGGAAATATCACATCTAAGTGAATCATGGGGGGGCGAATCCTACCATTCATTTGCTATGAAAAACCCATATGGATGTTAACCTTTTCTCTTGTTTAAATTCTCATTCATATGAAAAACCCCAATGATGATGTCAACATGATGTTACTAGTATACTTGGGGACCTTTAGATGGGATGAATTAAGTATTGCATCATCATTATATAACTACGATAAATTGGACTACATGGGCTTGCAAATACCTGACTTAGCCAATTTGATATTTTTGATGCTCTTGTGGAAGGATCCTCAAGTGGACATGTGGAAAATTGACTAGAAATTAAATAAAGGTATTCAGATAGAGAAACCTGCAATGGCAAATGGACACACCTTTCTCACAATAGTTTCAATGGAACAAGAAACTCCACAACGCCATAACTCATTCTTTTTTCATCAAAATTGGACCATATATTGTAAGAGAGGGGGACCAACCACTGCAAGGCCCCAGGGCATGAAAGGCTGAGAGCAGTATGGCTACCCTAACTTACCTCAATTTAAAGGAATGTTAGGATGAATAGGATGAGAATGATGAGGACTATGATGTCCTTCAATCACTCTGAAAACTCGAGAGTTGAAAGGAGACTAGACGAGTCAATTTTGGGGGTTAACTTTGTGTCTCAGGTAGCTCTCTATCGAAGGACAGAAGTGCGGTTCTAGGATGACAACACAACGTGCTAGTGTCTCACTGGTGTGATGGCATCCGTACAGCTAGAAAACCAGAGAGACAAGGTTTAAGCCCTAAAAAGGGACTATCATCCTAGTTTAAAAGTTTTTAGAATGACAGAGTAAGATTAAGAAGAGAGAAATATAGAGATGAACGTGATAAAGGAAACAAATTACCGCAAGGGTGACGAAGACTATTTCGCACAACAATCTTCTCGCTAGCTTGCTCCAAGATCTCTCCACCTACACACGGAAAATTAGGAAAATGTTGGGGGTTTGTTTAGGAGCCTGTCTTAGTCAGACCCTCATTTTGGTGTTTCCACCTCCACAGACAACCAAGTTTGCAACGATAGACATAATGATAAAGAAAGAAATACAATACGTAAACAAAAGACACTAAAAAATAGTACATGCTTACTCAACCAAAATGATAGAGAAGATAAGAGGAGCTTACCACCTCTATCCAAAGTGCTCAAGGCTAGTGGAGGAGAAAATGAGAGGAACTCAAGCCTTTGCTGCAATGGTGTTTGTCTTCCTCTCGCACTATCAGAGTGATGGAGTGGTAGATTATTGCTATGAAGTGTGAAGTGCTGGTACAAATCTTGTGGATGAGTGAATGGAATGGAGAGAATTCTCAAATCGATCTTGCAAAACCTAAGAATGGATGATATAGTGAAGAATATGAAGGAAGAGGATGAAAACAACCATATTTGGGTCTGCTAGCTAAAGAGAGGTGTTACACTTCGACTTCCAATAAGAAGTGTAACGTTTCTATAGTCTCCAGCCGTAGGAATCTACTAGGGACATAAGCACATCGTGCTGGAATCCCTAAGAGAAATACTCCACTGACACACAAATAGGGCACCAAGTGTGATGTGAGTAGGGGGATTAAGTGGAATTAATCCTTCACCTTAGGTTTTCTAAAGTTTAAGGGGGTAAAGGGGAATTTATGTTAGGGGTGAAAATTCATGCATATACATTTTTCCCCCACTTTAGCAAGAACGATTATTGATGAGTTCTTCGATAAAGTAGAGTAGTAAGGTTAGAGATGTATACCTAAACCGATGAGGAAGCAGAGCACAGTCTAGCGAACTTGGAAGTGCAGGAAAGGATTTCATATTTTTGTGGAACTATAAAGATGAAGAGAAAAAGCACCTCACAGGCTCACGGTCTTGCAAGGGAGGTATCCTTCAAGAACTCTCACATGAAGGAGACTACGAAGAGCACCTTGCAGACCCACAAACTTGCAAGGAAGGTATCTCCCAATAACTCTCACATGAGGGAGCCTAAGCAAAGGGGACTCTGTAGAGTTAGAGAGGACGACATGTTTACCCGCAGATAGAACATCTTAGGAGGTAGCTGAGCATGCTTGTAAACAGACAGTCATGCAAACAATCACAAAGTTGTAAGACATTCAAAGGGCTCCCTCGGGAACCCTTCAAAAGGAAGGAGGGTCCAACTCGAGGGACGTGTTGTTTGAAAAGTAAAGTCTAGTCAGGTTGCCCCCAAGCTAGATGTTAGGATGTCAAGTAGGTCTAGTCGGACTGCCCTCGGACTAGACGCGAAGATGTGAGACTGATCTAGTCAGTCTACCCCCAGACTAGATGCCAAGATGTGAAACTGGTCTAGTCGGGCTTCCCCCAAGCTAAACGCTATAGAGCCTATTGAAATTTTTTGAAGGGGTCCCTTGGGAACTTGACGTGAAAAGGAGGGATCCACTCAAGGGACACACTATTTGAAAGTTAATGCCTTCTTTCTCGAATCAATTCATCATCAAGGAATCCTTTTGAAAGATGTTCACTTCATCAAGGAATTTGAAAGGAAGGGCATGCCCCCATGTGGGGGGAAGGTCAAGACTATTCCTGCTTTGGAGGGAGGTTCCCAAGTCCTTTATTTACAAACTCGTGATGAAGGAAACACGTTCCATTAGGGTTTCAAGTCGAGAATATAATTCTAAAGAAGAAATGTGTGAGGGGTCTTGAGGAAGGATTCATTTTGCAACGAATGCGCTTTCGAAAGACCAAGTTGTGTATAAAGGGTGTTGTCACACATGAAAGGGACAACTCAATCAAAGAAGAGAGAAAAATATAGAGCAAGAAAAGGAGAAGGGTGCACACACAATGGGCATAGGGGGAGTTGGTTTCGCAGGGTCAGATCTACCTTTATTTATAAATAGTAGGTAACTGCGATACGAGGAAAAATATCATCAATCCCCAACCAGATCAGGAAGAATGCATGAAAGACAAAGTTAAAATAAAAAATTGGGTCAGCGTGGAAGGAATCCTAAATGCCCCCGACGCTTTGCATCATCCCCAATTCACCAAAAGTCAATCACAAACATGGAAGAATGATGATACATATAGAGGAAGGTTTGAAACACAAACACCACACCTATATCCAAGCACGAACAGGGGTGACAAGGGTCATCCAGGCACATATAGCATGACCACGGGGGAATCACATTCACAATATGCACACATGTCTAATCTAAAGATCAAGAAGAGGGTCCCCCCCTAACACTGATCGACCAAGAGGTCGTTAGCTTCCCACTCTAGATCATCGTAGGGGGAAGGATAATGAGATTGCAATGGTGTAATGTTAAGGGGAGGAGCTTTCAATCCTCCCACAATAAGGGCCAAGATAGAGGGACCTATGAGGTCTCCATCGCTCGACTCTTGTGGGTCTAATGTCAACGACATCCCGAAGATTTCTAACAAGGTTAGAACTTCATCAATTGAGTTAAACATACACTTGACGGGAGTGCCATGTTTCACCTCGGTGGATGGAGGAGTTTGCACCTAAGGTTCATTGCTAGGCCCACCGAGAGACTCAGGAGCGGTGACGAACTCAGGGGAGGTCGGGACTGGTTCCGTCACTAGGACAAAACAAGTCAACATGGGGCCACCTTTCGGAGAAGGTGGGCTCTTCTTACGTCCTCCATTGTTAGAGGGACCATGCTCTACCTTCTTCTTTGTCAAAGGAGGCGAACTCCCCATGGATGAAGCAAGGTGGATAGAGGGAGAAGAGGATAGAACCGTCGTAGATACAACCAAAGTGTTAACCATATCCATGGGTTTTGGAAATGGCGAGACATCTAGAACGAAAGTCAACAAAGGCATCTCCACAAAAGTGATGATAAACACCTGCACATTTCCAAGTGCATGTGTCTTCACAACAAAAGCCAAAAGGGACTCAGAGCTAGCAAAAGGGGGGAGAGAAGAGGACACATAAGGAGGTGTGTTTGACTCCTCCTCCTTCTTCTATAAGGAGGCCTGCTCAGCTAGAAGAGCCTTTCATCGGTGCTTACGCTCGCATGCAAGGCAGTTTCTGTGGCTCTTCAAACTAGAAACTGAAGCTTGTGCAGGGACGGGGGGTTCTTGCTCAGCCATGGGAGTTTCCTCTACAATTTTTTCCAACAAAAGGACAAACTCCTGAATGGGAGTAAAAGGAACAAGTTCAGAAATGGCAGGAGGAGTCAACCCCGATGCCTTAGTAGTGGGCCTCTTTCTGCTTGCAGGAATAGGAAGAGGTCACGAGGAAAATTCTCTTTGCAAACCTTTCTTTCTACCATATAGATAGTACTAGGGTCCAGGAGACCTGTTAGGGAGGTTCGATATCTTGATCTTGGGTTTTTTCCAAGGAGGCATCATCAAACATAACGGGTAGAGCCCAGGCTTGTTCATCCAATACTTCTCCCAAGAAAGGGGAGTAGACGAGTTTTCCTGAGACGGAGCGAGCTTCTCCTTTCCCTTTCGGGAGGAGGAAGTAGTTGAATGCTTTGCTACAAGGAAATTCAACTTCGGTTGTCCCTTGCCTCCAATTTTATACTTCACATAGTTCTTGTAAAGTAGGTACATTCTTTGTGGGAGTGGACCGACAAGAGTGGGCCAAAATTGATTCAACGAGTATCCTCCACGAGATACCACAGGTTGGTATCTAGTATCATCCACTACGTGCATGACACCTTCATGGGAAAATTTAAGGCATTTATGAATTACAGAGGTAATCCCATTCATGGACGCTAGCCAAGGTATGCCTAGCTTCACTCTAAATAGATCTGACTCAGGAATAACATCGAAGACTGTGTCTACGTTCATAGGTCCAACTAGGATGGACAACGTTATCGATCCATAAGGTTTAAGAGAAAGCCCATCATGCATACAGATGATGGATTTTTTTTTTCTGTATAACTCCCTTTGCAGGGAGTTTAAGAGTAATATCTCGTCTGTGATGACATTCACTCTACTCGCAGGGTCAAATAAGACTCATCTCACAATGTTGCCATTGAGGTGAGCGGGAATGTAAAGCGGAGAGAGTACAACTTGTGAGGTAAATGTTATGTCCGACGAACTGGTTGCAAGACAAGGAGAGGGAGTAACAGTAACTATGTTAACATACACCTCGAGGTAAGAAACAAAATCAGAGGGATAGATAATCATGTTAGTAGAATGTGACGGAAATGGGTCTGTGTATATCTTTAATTGACTATTAGCTTTCACCACCGACTTGTTCATATTTTGTTTGTTCCCATCAAGACGAATAGTACCATCCTCAATGTGATCTTGTATCTCATGACACAAGCACATGCAACATTCGGTATCATGTCTGTTAACTCAATGATATTGACAGTAAGTGTTTGCTTCATACTAGTTAGGATATAGTTCCCTAACCGGCTTAGGGGTTGGCAAGTTAACGATCTTATCCTTCAACAACTTTTGTAAGATGGAAGAATAGGATTCTGATAACTTTGTAAACTTCCAGTCACATCTGAGGCCATTGTTATCCATAATGACTACTACATTCATAATGGCTTTACCTTTTCCAGAGATTGATATGATAGACTTCCCTTCAGGATGGGAGCACGAGGAACCTCCGAACTGAACCACCATCTATTGGTACTCCCGCAATGTTGCACACAGATACACAAAAGAAGGGTATTTCATAAGGGTGAACTTCTCTTTCCAAGGCCTTTGTAAGTTCCCTATGAACACCTTCTATACATTAGAGTTAGGTAACATGTATGATATTTGTGAAAAGAGTGCCTGATATCGCGCTATGAAGTTGGTAACCTTCTCATTATCCCCTTGTTTACATCGAACAAGGTCACAGAAGGTCATCTTCAGCCCGATGTTGGCTTAGAACTATTGTAAGAATTGGTTCACAAGCTGATCAAATGTAAAGATGGAATTGTTAGGAAAGGAACAATACCACTCGAGTGTTGTATCCTTGAGGGATCGAGGAAACAGTTTTTCCATCAATGCATCATGATGGAAATTTTTTGTGAATAAAGCATTAAATGTGGACACATGTTTCTGTAGGTCCCCTTTACCGTTGTACTTATCGAATTTAGGAATCTCCATCCCTTGCGAGAAAGGAGTGTTTATAATTGCAACTAACAATGGGTTGTGTTGGAAGAAAGGTTGAAATATAGGTTGGGTCGAGGCCTAGAAAAGTTTCACCAGATGATTCTACATCTCTCCCATATTCTAAAGAAGGGTATTCAAAATAGGGTCATTAGAATACATAGCACCACTAGAACCACCACTAGAGCCACTGCCTAGACCGTTATCGTGACTACCACCAGAGCCGCCACCACCGGTGTGATCTTTGCCAGCGCCACCACCACCGCCAAGGCCACCACCATGACCTCCACCAATACCACCTCCACTCCTAAAATTTCCACCACCAAATCCTCCACTAATCATCTCACCAAATCCTCCGCCACCGAAGGTGACAAAAGGGGTGAAGCGGAAACCTAAAGGGTTTCTATTTACTTTGACAATTTCAGAGTTTTCAGAAGCGGCAGGCACACTGACTGAAGGGACCGCATCAACCATGTATATTGATGTAGGAGGCATTGGCATTTCCAACTGTCTATCATGTTCCTCAAAGAGGCCACCTTGTACCATGTGACTACGGTTCAAAGGGGCGCATGCTTCGACCAAACTAGTGAGACTAGCCAGGAGTTATACGCCTATCTGATATTTCCCTACCATATATCTTATTTCACATATCACTTTAGCAACCCTAGCCAGCTTCGGGTTTTCTTTCAGGTAATTTCCCAATGCACCTAACCCTTTACTAAGACTAACAAAATATTCGAAAGGGATGTGGACGGCCTCATACGTATGAGGAGGTCATTGATGTAGGAGGGGTAGGGATGCAATCAGTTTCATCAAGGAATCTAAATTCACCTCACGATACATGCTCTTGCACAAACAGACCAACCGCAGAACCAGAGAAAAGGTCGGTAGTGAAACTAGAAGAGACCTTTGTCTTCTCCATCGAAAGGTGTCACAAACTTCTTCTAACTATATGCCTAGAGGTCATAGACTGTGTTGTGATGCTCATAAAATTTCACAACACACAAGGGCACATTGACCAAAAGGTATAAGAGAAAAAGTTCAGGGCACCAACAAACTAGCAGACGTTGGTTCACGTCGAGTTCACCAAAAATGTAAGAGAGGGGGACCAACCACTGCAAGGGCCCAGATCACGAAAGGCCAAGAGCAGTATGGCTACCCTAACTTACCTCAATTTAAAGGAATGTTAGGATGAACGATATGAGAATGATGAGGACTATGAGGTCGTTCAATCACTCTGCAAACCCGAGAGTTGAAAGGAGACTAGACGAGATAGTTTTTAGGGTTGAATCTATGTCTCAAGTAGCTCTTTTTCAGAGGACAAAAGCGTAGTTCTAGGATGACAAAATGATGCGCTGGTGTCTCACAAGTGCGCTAGCGTCCACACGGCCAGAAAACTAGAGAGATGAGGTTTAAGCCCTAAAAAGGGACTATCAACCTAGTTTAGAAGTTTTTAAAATGACAGAGTAAGATTAAGAAGAGAAAAATATAGAGACGAATTTGATAAAGGAAAAAAATTACCTCAAGGGTGACAAAGATGATTTCGCATAACAACCTTCTCACCAGCTTGCTCCAAGATCTCTTCATCTCCACACAATAAAGTGGGAAAATTTTGGGGGTTGTTTAGGGGTCTGGCTTAGTCAAACCCCCATTTTTTTGTTTCCACCTCCACGAATATCCAAGTTTGCAATGATAGACATAATGATAAAGAATAGAATACAAGCTACGTAAAAAAAAAACACTAAAAAATAGTGCATGCTTACTCAACCAAAACAATAGAGAAGATAAGAGGAGCTTACCACCTCCATCCAAAGCGCTCAAGGCTAGTCGAGGAGAAAATGAGAGGAACTCAAGCCTCTACTACATAGGTGTTTGTCCTACGCTTGCACTATCAGATTGATGGAGTGGTAGATTATTGCTATGAAGTGTGAAGTGCTACTATAAAGCTTGTGGATGAGTGAATGGAATGGAGAGAATTCTCAAATTGATCATGCAAAACCTGAGAATGGATGATAGAGTGAAGAATATGAAGGAAGAGGATGAAAAATGGCCATATTCGGGTCGACCAACTGAAGAGAGGTGTTACACTTCGACTTCCAATAGGAAGTGTAACATTTATGCAATCTCCAGCCGCAGGAATCTACCAAGGACGTAAGCACACCACGTGGGCGTCCCCAACGGAAACGCCTCCACTGACACACAAACAGGGCACCAAGTGTGATGTGAGCAACGAGCTTAAGTGGAATTAAGCCTTCGCTTTAGGTTTTCTAAAGTGTAAGGGGGTAAAGGGGAATTTGCATTAGGGGTACAAATTCATGCCTATATAGATATAACCTATGAGTACCGATTAAAGAATTCTTCAAAATACTTAATTTTTTACAATTTTATACTAAGGTAAAATCTAGATATTTGATTCAACTCCAAGGATGGTCTCTATCTATAACACATGTCAGTTGTTGATTGGCCCTTAGGATTGGATCCATGAGAAAGTCACCACCACGCCTTGTCACTTTGTCAAACTTTTGTGATGATTGTAGAAAAATGAGGTCACAAGGACATTGTGATATTTCAATCTGAATATAAACTAGCTAAAAGACCCATATGAACCACACAAGTGCATATGAAAAGAGAAGTTCACTTAGGAAATTCCACAAAAAGTAAGATCACATCATCATTACAAGAAGATGGGCCTCACCCACCTACAAAAGTTAACTTAGTTGATTTCAAAATGTGCTTGTGTGAAAAATGACTAGCAAGTGGATATGTGAAAGAATGGTTGCAAACTAAACAAGGGTGGCTTAGATGGAAAATTTTGCATGAGAAGATGAGCACAAATTTATCGCATTACAGGAAAACCCAACTAAACTGAATGAAGATCCAATGAATGAAAGTTCACTTGAAGCATGGAGTCACACAAAAATCATACTTAGTATTTTTTCTCATTTCAAACTCATTGTAGAAGAACATGATCGAACTAGGCACTTGTGGAGAAAACCATATGAACAAACACATTATAACTTATCTAGTTCAACACTTTTTTTTTGAAATCTAGATACTAAAGAAAAACCTACAAGAGGAAATTTAGTGATAAAAACCCAACTAATCTAGACCTTTGCGAGGAAAATGACTTTATCTGGATGGAAAGTGAAAACTTGCAATGCAATAACTTTTTCCCCTTAGCAAATTTCACAATACTACAAAAGACAACCAAACTTATTTTTTTATGTTCTACCCATTGGTGCTAAGAAAAGCTAGTCTTAATAGATATCTCAAATCAATTATAACTTTAGTAACATATGGAAAGCCATGAAACAAGACACAATTTTGAAGCACAAAATATAATAAATTATATTTATTTTTAATCACAATATATCATGCAAAAGGTATAGAATAAGAAAATGAAGTATATTGTTATTATTATGATTCAATAAATTGGTTCAAAGGATAGATGAAATTTGAACTAAAATGACACATCAAAATTCATTATTTAAGTGATTGTGCTAGCAAATTCATAAAGGAGAATGGATTAGCTTATCCATACACTTATTCATATGGTAGAGTCAATCTATAAAAAAAAAGATATTTGTAGCTTTACAAATTTCTAAATTTAGAGTTCTAACTAGCTTTAGAAAGGAAAGATATTACATAAGTGCATTAGAGAGGTCAAAAATAATAAAACCTACATATTGTTATCCATATGTTCTTCCCCTAACACATATAAGATAAGAAGCCAAATTGTTCCGATGAAATGGTATCTTGTTACAAAATTTGAACCAAATTTGTATGGAAGTGTGTGTTGAGTATTTTAGATCTCCTAAAGAGAAATAAAATAGATGAGCAAGATCAAGTTGTTGGTAAGTATCATTTGAGATTTATATTTTATATTTTTTCTCAAAACTAACTAAAGTAATCTTATTGAATTACAGATGTCATTACTCCATTGATTATTGAGGATGATGTTAGAGGGAATTTTACTCAAGAAAATAATACCACTAGTAATGTTGATATTTTCTTTAACAAAATATTGACTGATTATTATGCTTCTTAAAGTTAATTAACTATTATTTTCATTATAGAGGGTTATATTCCATAAAGACATCAATATGTGGTTAGGGCTATGGATAATGAAGACCAAACAACCAATAAATACAAATATCACCATTTTATAATAAAATATTAATATTTTTGTATATTTTTGACCTAATCATTGTTATTTCAATTATAGAAATTTCAGGAAACCATTTGACTCTTCCAATGATAACTTGAAAATTTTTGCTGATTATTTAAATTTACAACTCAAAAATGTACAAAGTAAATTCAAAATACTTATATTTAATTAATGTGTTGGAATATTTAAAAATCATCTTCATGCATCTCTTGCCTCCTCTTTCAAATTCACATTAATCCTAAGATCAGAGTCCACATAAACATATAAGATGAATATCACCATGGTTCATCTCAATTAAAATGAACATATGTCATTCTATTCATCAAAGAGGAAATTTTATTTTTCAAGACTTGAATGAAAGAGTTGAATATTATGAAGAATTTCAATTTCCCTCTACAAGATGTAGACTAGAAAAAAGAAAGAAAAAGGTATTCAATCATTCAAGTGTAGCAATATAGGAAGAAAAGCTTGTTATCACACAAGCAAAGAGTACATTTATTCAAAATTATTTTAGTAATTTACATAGAAATAATTATTTCTCTTATTTCATATGTTAATCATGTGTCATCAAGAAAATAATTGACAACAAGGTGAAGCTGGTTTACAATTTTTGGGAGATTCTGATTTTTGTTGAAATCACATATTTTTAGAAAATATAATAATTTGAGCCTTACAAAGTTCTATTTTGAGGATTTCAATTGAAGAGGGTTTGATCAAACCACCTCAAATAAAACCACCTTAGATCAAACCCCCTTGGATAGAACCCCGCTAGTTTTAAACCATACCTACAACAGAGTCTCCTTTACACCTATCAAAATGCTAATAAAAAATCACTTTTGATTTACCTTTTGGGGGATCAAATGAATTCATTTAAAATTTATTTCAAATGATCATGGTAGTCCTCAAAACGAGTTATCCAATGAATATAATATTAATATATTTTTGTTTTATTATGTATGTGTTTATTTAGTTTTATTAAACATCAGTTTTTCACCGAAAATCAAGCTCTTTGTTTTGCACATGTGGAAAAATAGCATATTATCAAAATAAAATTTTAAAAAATATGTTCAAGTTGGGTATTAATGTCTTTGATCCATTAAAAAAAAATTGAATTTCGATACATACAGAAAATTTATGTTGTATACTAGAGCCAACAACCAAGGTTCAAACCTCGCGGGGTCACTCTCTACCATGTCAACAATGGAGTTTTTTGTTTACCATCATATTAAGGGGAGGATCCTTGGTGAATTGGTGGGGCTTCTTGTCTATAGTGCCAAAAACCAAGGCCCAAACCTTAATATTTTTTAACAGGAGGAGATGGCGCAAGGTGGAGCTCCAGAGCGAAATATTGCAGAAGGCGAGAATCGACAAAAAGAAAACGGTCAGGAAAGAAGGCAATGGGGCGACGAACCTAAGGAAAGGATACCAGGAAAAGAAGGACATGAATTAGTAAAGGAAAATGAGGGAACCCATATTCCTCAATGGGTTTTAATGAATGGAAGATGGATTGATAAAGGCAATCCCTGGTATCAGTATCAGGAGGAAGATCGAGGAAGTAGACAAAATCAGAATAGAAGGAACAATGGTTACCATCATGGTCAGTAGAAAGGAAGATGGGATAATCAAAACACACGCAGATGGAATCAAAAGGAAAATTTAACCAATGGCAACTACAAGAGTGGGAGGTTTGAGAAAAATGAAAACCCTAGGGCACATGCGGCAAGACATTGGAATGCCTCCGGGGATAGGAAGCAACCGAAACAACAACCCTAGTAAGGATGAACCTTGGCAAAGAAAGAACAATAATAATAATAATCAAAGCTCCCAAGTAAATCATCAAGGAGAAAACCATGTTCGTAGGGATAGATCCTCATTTTATAGATCCCACTGGAATAATAAAAGACCACCAAGAGGCTCGAATCATTACAACCCTCATCGAAACCAGAGAAAGGGAGGCAATTTTGCAACAAAAGTGGGAAGGAAAGAGGGTTGTAAGCAAATGTCAATCCATGAGGTAGTAAACTCTTTAGAATGTCGATGAAAATCATCAAAGGAAGAGTGGAGAGACTGTGTGATTTGGCCCTTTTCGCAAAATGGTGTAGCCCAGGTGATCTGAAAGAAGAAATCATGAACTGGTGGCAACAAAATTTTAAAGACAAGGTAAGTATTAAACCCCTTCCTAATGCCTTCTACTTGATAGAATGTATAGACTGGGATATGAAACAACAAATAGTATTTGGAAAACCCCCTTTTCTTTAAGGGTCATAACTTTCACTGCAAAAACTGGGAATCCAATTTTAACCCATGGCACTAAAAAATTAAACAAACCCCAACATGGCTAAAACTAATTGACCTCCCATTAGAATATTGGAGTGTGGAGTCCATGAAAAATATTGGAGACTCCTTGGGTGTTTGCTTGGGAGTAGATGAATATTTCATAAATGGGGAAAAAGATGCAAAGGCAGACATTCTAGTAGAAATTGAGGAAGATGTAGGGATATAAAAAAACCAAGAAATCTTGTTAGAGTTTGGGAGCTGGATCCAGAAAGTAACCAAGAGTGAATAAAATAAGATAGGAAAGTGTCTTTTCAGGGAAGACAATAGAGGTGGAAGCTCTGGCGTCGTGGAAGAGGAAAATCCCATGGGTAACAATCAAAATATCACAATTGGATCATTAGAAAATTCTAGTGGATTTGGAGGCAAGATAGTGCCAAGGGTTGAAGGCCTAGAACAAATGACTAAAAAGAGCTCCAAAAAGAGGAAGGCGGGAGGTCACAAATGGACAACAAACATAATCCCAAGTCATGAAATGTCAAATACTAAAGAAATAAACCTGTAGGCCCAAAAGGATTTGAGCACTATCTTGAAGCATACCAAAGACTTGGAAAAAGTCATATCATCACAAATAGGAGAAGTCTTGACCAACAAAAAAATCCCAAAAGACATAAGCCAGGTGTCCAAAGATTCTCAAGAAGGTGAAGTAGAGGAAATAGAGGAAAAGGAAGGTTCAGTTGTTAAAAAAGGAAATATAGCTCAAGGATCTCATCAGGTGGAGAAGGGGGTGGAGGGAAACTCTCTATCAGACAATGAATCGAGTGAAGATTGGGAATCAGATGGGGTGGAGGAAGAGGAAGTGGAAGAAGGGGAGCTATGGGAGGAAATAATATTAGAATAGTCCCAATCAAAGCTAAAAAAGCCAAACATAAAGGGGAAGGGGAAGAGAGGCCCTAAAACCAATAAAGCTAAACTAGAAATAGCAAGAAATGCAGCGGGCCAAACCAAACTATGGAAAGGGAAGTAGGCTCTCCTTCCCTAGGACCAATGAGGATCATAACATGGAATGTTAGGGGATTAAACACCCCTAACAAATGGTGTATGGTCAAGCACCAAATTGACCAATCCAAAGTAGATATTTTCATACTACAAGAAACAAAATAGGAAACAGAAGAAATAAAAAAAAATGAAATGGTGGAAGCAATGGGAAGGTTGCTTTGTAAGGGAAAAAGGGGCTTCAGGCGCTCTAGGTGTTATCTACAACCCACTCATAGTATCAGGGGAGCTATTGGAAGAAAACATGAACTGGTTAGCAATAAAATGTAAAGTTCTACAAAGAAATGAGCAATTCACACTATTTAACACGTACAACCCCACACAAACAAGAGAGAAAAGAGCAGTTTGGCAACAAATCTCTCAGGCCGTATCGATCCTCAGAGGAGAAAGAGGAATCATAGCAGGAGACTTCAATGCAACTCTAAATTGTGAAGAAAAGAGAGGAGGGATAGGGATAATCACAAGAGTCCAACATGACTTTCAGGAGTTTGTGGATAGTAACCATCTGATGGATATAACAACAAAAAATGGCACCTTTGCCTAGACAAATAGAAGAAAAGGATTTACAAACATAGCAGAGAGGTTGGAAAAATTCCTTTTGTTTGGGGAATGGCAAAGAAGTAACCAAACATATGATGCCACTATCTTACCCTATGTGGGATCAGATCATTTCCCAATGCAGTTACAAATACAATCAGATGCAACCCTAGTAGGCTACCCATTCAAGTTTGAAAAAATGTGGACCTAAGATGAAAAGCTCCCCAATTTGATCAAGAAATGGTGGTAGGAGCCACAGTTAGGGAATCATTCAAGCTTGTATAAACTGAGCAGAAAATTGAACTATGTAAAAATTAAGCTCAAAGAGTGGGACAAAGAACATTTCAAGAACATATTTCAAGAAAAAGAGTGAGTGGAAAAGGAACTTTGCTCACTCAATGAACATATCATAGTAGAAGGAATGGATGGGGTAGACTTTGAGATGGAAAAATCCCTAAAAGAAGAATTTTCAGAGATCTTGAAAAGAGAAGAATGCTTCTGGAGGCAAAAATCAAGGGAAACATGGCTCAAAGAAGGTGACCAAAATACAAAGTATTTTCATAGAATGGCAGTAACCAACAGAAGCAGGAATAAAATAACATCCATAGCAAGAGAAGATGGATCAATAGCCCAATCTTTGGAGGAATTTAATGAGGAGGCAGTAAACTTCTTTCAATCAATTCTAAATAGGCCATCGGGGAATAATGAGGAAGTAAGGAACAAATTGTCGGCTTCAATTCTGAAGACCATAGGAGAAGAATAGAATAAAATGCTATTTAAGCAAATAAGCAAAGAAGAGGTGAAAAAGGTGAATTTTCAACTAAACCCAGATAAATTCCTAAGACTGGATGGCTTCCCTGCCTACTTCTTCCAGAAATTCTGGGAAATAGTAGGAGAAGATTTATACTTGGCTACAGAAGAATCAAGAAGAAAGATGACCATGTTGGGAGAAACAAACCATACATTCCTAACATTGATCCCCAAGAAAAATAACCCTAAGAGGATGGGGGATTATAGACCAATTGCTCTATGCAACATAGTATACAAATTTATCATGAAAATAATTTCAAATAGACTGAAGGGAGTCTTAGGAGACATCATTTCAGAAGAACAAAGTGGCTTTGCCTCGGGCAGATCAATTGTGGAAGGCATAATATCAACTCATGAAACCCTGCAATCAGCCAAAAAGGAAAGAGACCCATGCATGATCATTAAGTTGGACATACTTAAAGCCTATTATATGGTGGATAGAGACTTCCTACTAAAGGTGCTCAGGAAATTTGTCTTTCAAGAAGATTGGGTAAATTGGATAAAAAGATGTATCTCCATGACAAAATTCTCAGTATTGGTAAATGGTTCAATGAAGGGCTTCTTCACCTCTTCAAGAGGGATAAGGCAAGGAGACTCCCTTTCTCCTTTCCTATTCATCATCATGGTAGAAGTAATAGGAAGAGGAATAGCAGCACTAAGGCAGGAAAACAAATGGAAAGGAGTGCAAGTAGCCAATGGTGTTGAGAACTCAACTCATCAGCAATTTGTTGATGATACTACTATGTTTGGAATGGCAAGTAGGAGAGAAGCGAGAACCATAAAAACCTTTATGGATGAATATCGTCAAGCATCAGGAAAAAGTATAAACTGGCACAAATCGGAGGTCTTTTTTCTTAATACGCAACCGAGCCTTCAGAGAGATCTTGCAAGAATTTTGGGTTTGAGAGTGGCAAATTTTCCAAGGAGATTTTTGGGCACCCCCCTCTTTGTGGGTATCAACAAAAAATGCTATTGGGAAGTGCTAATAAACAGTTTTAAAATCAAGATCGGGACTTGGAAGGGGAAATGGTTATCTTCAGCAGAAAGATTATTGATGGTGAAGGTAGTACTATTAGCAATACCAATTTACTCAATGGAATGCTTAAAAATCCCAGGCACAATAGAGGAAAAACTCAATCAAATATTCAGAAATTTCTTTTGGAGTAGCATAGGAGATCAACAAAAATTCCCTCTAGTGGCTAGGAATAAATTCTGCACCCCCAAAGAGGTTGGTGGAGCAGGTCTTAGGAAATTGAAATTGATGAACATGGCAGTAGGAGCAAAACTGGTCTAGGAAATGTATGCAAAAGGAGATCAAAGATGGGTCAAGATCTTGAGAAGAAAATATCTGGACTCAGACTCTCTAATTCGTATTCTCACAACTGAGAACCCTCCTAGAGGATCAGCCATTTGGAATTAATTATTGGAATGTAGAGATATAATTACAAAGCATGTGACCTAGGAATTGGGAGATGGTAAGTCAACATCCTTTTGGCAAGATTCATGGAATGGTAAAAACATTTTGGCAACGCTTCCCAACCTAGATCTAATCAAAGAAGAAACTATAAGAACCTGGGGAGAGAGGGTGTGCAGCTATGGAAGGATGTCAACTAGGGAAGGTGTGTAGGACTGGGAATGGAACTCCTTGCAAAATCTAGAAGTACCACAAAACCAGAAAGATGCCTTAGCTAAAATTTTAAAAGAAAGGAATTTCCTGACCTCTAGCCAAGAAGACATAATAAGGTGGTGTGGCTCCTCAACTAGAACATATGTTGTTAAACTGGGCTACAAATTAAAGGAAAAAGAAAAAGAAAGAAAAAAGTGGCCAAGCAAACTGTTGGGGGGAAGAAATTGCCTAACAAAAGTTGGGGTGTTTGCTTGGCTAGTAATTCAAAAAAAGATCCTAACAGAGGACAGATTAGCCACCTTTGGTATTCAAGGCCCAGGGAGATGCATTTTATGCAAAATTAACAATGAAGACACAGACCACCTGCTTCTTAACTTCCCTTATTTAGAACAATGCTGGAAACAGTTCATGAGTAAACTTAGTTGGCAAAGCCCCTTGCCAAACTACTTATTGGCATGGTTCAATATGTGGCCACACCCAAGAAGAAAGGCAGTATTTGACTGTATCTGGCCTATAGTCCCATCAATAATAATATGGGAAATTTGGAAGGAATGCAACATAAGGATATTCCAAAATAAGGAAATGATGCCAGCAAGGTTGTGTGAAAAAATTGAAGGGATGATCACTGAAATAGTGAATGAAGAAGTCAAATCAAATTCAAGGGAGCTAAGCACATACTCAAATTGGGATGACCATATGAAAAAAGCCTTCAAGAGGCTCATCATCCCCAAAGTAATAGGTCCAGGTCTCAATGCATCTCAACAGAAGAGAAAGGAAGCCATATGGGAACATCCAAAAAGTGGCTAGATCAAGATCAACTTTGATGGGGCGTCTTGTGGCAACCCAAGTCTGGGAGGCACCAGATGTGTCGCCAAAAATGAGAAGGGGGAGACATTAGTAGAAAAATCCAAACCACTAGGAATCTACACAAATAATGAGGCAAAATTCCAAGCAGCTCTATTGGGAATCCAGTTGGGTATCTCCATATAAGCAAAAAGAATTCAGCTAGAAGGAGACTCCCTAATCACTATCAATGCAATAAGACAGAAAAAATCTCCCAATTGGAAATTGAATTATTGGCTCTAGTCAATTTCTCAACTTCTAGGAAGCTTTGATGAATTCAAAGTGTCACACATTTTCAGAGAAGGGAATCAAAATGCAGACAACTTGGCAAAAGACGTTGCGAAAAAAAAATAAGTATAGTCTAAGGCTTTCAAATAAAAACTCGAGAAATTTTTGAATGACATGACAACTAGCATTTCCTCGTGCTTTCCCTCACATAGCTACAGTGACGTCAAAATCCTAGCTGGTGTCTGGTGTCATGCTCAACTGGATCCCATGTGGCAAGGCTGGTGTGAATAACAAGATAAAAGGGCACCTCAATGATTAGCCTAAGAAATAGATAACATAAAAGCAAGATAAACAAATTGATTTTTTTTTGTTATACCTTCTATGCCGCTCTTTCCTTGGTTGGCCCTTGATCTTGAAGAGTTGTGTGCTCCTTGGATGACAAGCTATGTTGAATGTGCAAGATGGATGAGGGTATGATGATTATGAGATGAGAGCTCAAATGGTAAATTGGCAAGAGTTTGGTAGCAAAAGACTTGATCTCCAAAATGGGATAAATGAGGGGGTATTTATAGGATAATTGGAATTCTCTAGAGAATTCAACGGTTGAGATTGATCCAACAAGATCAAGATGAAGGGCTATGGTGAGTTGAGCACTCACAAGCCCTCGCATCTTGACATGTGGAATGTGAGATGTCTTAGGGTGGAATGAGGTGGAAATGAGGTGGAAGAGAAGTACATGAGGTGAAAGAGAAGTAAATGAGGTGGATGAAGGACAAGTACCTTTGAGGTACTTTGGGGGATGAGAAGATTTCCTCAAAAAGGAACTTCTTGTCTCCAAATGAGGATGAAAAAGACATTTGAGAGATTTTAGAATTCCTCAAAAATCTCCTTGGGAAAAGGGGAAGTGGTTGGAAGAATAAATGCAAATTAAAAATTTACATTCATTGGAGAGTTTATTGGGTAAAAGAAGGTCTCCAAAAAGCTAGAGATTTGTCACATATGGGTGATATGACAAGTCCAAGGTTCTAGAAGTCCTTGGCACATGTAAAGTGACAAGTCAAGCCTTCTAGAATCTTGCATGGGGGATGGGGAAGACCTTGGAAAGACAAAAATGAATTAAAAATTCACATGGAGAAGAGAGGAGCTTTGGGAAAATAAATGTGAATTAAAAATTCACATGGGAAAGAGAGTCTAGGCTAAAAATGGTAAGTGGGAAGGTTGACCAGAAAAGGTAAACTAAATGTGGCTAATGATTCTGATTAAGGTTGTGCAAACATAGGATTAAGATAATTAATGAGAGATTAGAGGCAAGTGGGAGATTATGGAGGATGTGACACTTAATCAAGATTAAGTGATGCACATCTTAATCACAGATTAATTAATTTAATCTGGATTAAAAGAGGGTTATGGAGAATGTGACAAGGAGAGAGAAAAGGGGGAATTAAAAATTGATTTTAATTCAAATGGGTTAAAAGACTAAATTAAATAATCTATCATATTTATTTAATTTAGAGAAGAAAAGGGATAAGGTAAATTATTCAATTTATTTAATTACATACTTTAGGAACCTTAGGCAGAAAATGGAATAATGATTAAATAAATTATTTAATCATTATTAATGAAATAGATGAATAGAGTAGATGATTTTGATCATATGGAAGTGATCAAATTTGGATGTCTACATTTTTCCCCTCTTCGAAGTACCATTAGAATAATTGTGCTTCGAAGAAAAGAAATTGCAGATGACTCTATAGAGGAATTAATCAAAAAATGATGCCCCAACGTGGGGAGAAGGATCTGAGCTGTCCAATTAGTGGGGAATGGATGAAGATGCCCCAATCCTGGAAGAGATTGACTATGGCAGGGAAAATTGGTAAATGTGAAGGGTATGCCCCCTCGAGAGGGTGACGAGGGAAAAATAAGGGTCCCAGCAAACATCTCGATAGGAAGAAACTGATGATATGGTTGGAAAGAGAGCAAAAAATTAGGCAAGTTTGTCTTTTGAATGAAGTCAATCGGACAAACGGAGTGCAAATGGCGGCCCCGAGAAGAGAAGGGATTAATCGGAGGAGAAAAAGGTAAATAAAAGGTAAAAAGACCTCTTAAAAGAGGGGAAAAGTGAATATAGGGTAATTTTAAAAATTACCTCACCTCATTTCATTACAGCAGTTTAGAGAAGAGGAGAAGAGAGAAAGCAGACGAGGAGCGAAAATGCCGCAGGATAATGACACCGAGATCGTCCACCGGATAGAAGAGGTTCGACGGTCCTACAGGGAGCAGGGTGGGCCCCACCAAGTACACAACAAAACACTCTCCGCATTATTTTCATGATTTTAACGCATTTGAAATGTGTTATTAAAAATGTGAAATATGGGTTTTGTGGGCGGGAGAAAATGAAAAAATGGGTAGAAAAGAAAAAATTTAAAAAATTTAAAAAATGAGTTTTTTGGATAAAAAATAGAATGTGATGCCAGAGGGTGAATACGCCCCGGCTCAGGGCGGGTCCACCCCACAGTTGGGTGGGTGTGCCCCACTGTAAGGGCGAGTCTACCTCGGCTAGGGGTGGGTCCGCCCCACTGCGGTGGCGGTCGCCCCGCTACGAGGGCGGTTTCGCCCCGGCTAGGGGCGGGTCTGCCTCGTGGCGAAGCGGCCAAACACCGCCTTGGCTAGTCGCACCCCCCAGCGGCATGGACAGGCACCCCCGCAACCAGCGGTGGCACCTTCGTGCCCAGCGGCGGCGCTGCCCCTGTAACAGGGCGGGTCTGCCCCGCCATGAGGGCGGAACCACCTCGAAAAGGGCAAGTTCGCCCACTACGGGGGCAGAGTCACCCTGCTACGAGGGCGGATCCACCTCGCTGCAGGGGTGGGTCCGCCCCGCCGCGAGGGCGGGTTCGCCCCGCTGTAGCGGTGGGTCCGCCCCTCAGTCGGGAGGAAGAAGGGTGAGGGGGAAGGATGGGAAAAAGAGAGAGAAGAAAAATAGAGAGAAAAAAGAAAAATGTGGGATTAGGAAGATGAATTTTGATGAAAAAAATGACAAGGGAGATGGAATGTTTGCAGGATTTTGGTAGATTACGGACTCATGAGCGGAGGCCGGAGGCACTGGCAAGGATGATCGAGGCGATGACTGGGGCAGACCATGCAGCATTGAAGCAGGTGGGGTTACTGCACTTAGTGCAGTTTCGAGAGATGAGAGCGCATCGAGCGATGCTGACAGCGCTAATAGAGAGATGGAGCTCAGCTACGTCGACTTTTCATTTGCGGATAGGAGAGATGACGGTGACATTGGAGGATGTGTGGCGGATCTTGAGGATACCAATAGCAGGTCAATTAGTGAGTGAGGAGGTGTCGAGAGGAGCACAGTTAGATGAGACCATTTTGGTGCTATTTGGGCGAGATGACTTGTCGATACAAAGGGGGATGTTAGACGTAGATAGATGCCTGGCCCTGGGGGTGCCAGCATTACCACTATTTTTGTGTTGTTTGATCAGTGGGATACTACTGTCGGATCGAAGCAAGCGATTTTGTAGCTTGCGGTATATGGAGGTGATTCGACATATTGTCGAGTGGCGAAGGGACAATTTTCTTGGGGGTCATGTGTGTTGGCCCACTTATACCGAGATATGCACATGATTTGTTATCGGGGGGAGCAAAGCATGACGCACAGCATGCTATTGTAGGTGTGGGGGTGGGAGCATATCTCAGTGACGAGACCCATAGTGGTCAGGAGAGGAGATTTAGATGACAGAGATCCGGTGGCTTGGGAGTTCGGGACAACCCGGGGCTGCATCTTACGGTATGAGACGCAGGGAGAGATGGATCGGTGGAGGAGAGTGTTTGATGAGTTATGGGAGGAGCACATTGTATGGCGGCCATACATGTATCGGTGGTTTAGAGGATGGAGGACCGAGGAGGAGAGACATCGAGGGTTCTTTAGATGCAGATGTTTCTTGATTGGGAACCCGGGGCACATAGTGGAGATGCATCGTCCAGATAGAGTGATATGGCAGTTTGGACTCATGCAGGATATTCCAAGAGCGCCGACTATGTTTCGTCGGCTTACCAGAGAGGTACCCTGGGGGGCGTCATTGTTAGCGAGAGGCGTGAGGGAGACATGGGTGATGGCAAGTGGGAGGGTCCAGAGGATGCTGGAGTGACAAATCGGTATGATCGGTGGTTTTTTAACCACCGATGGGAGAGGGTTACACCGGAGGTGCCTGTTGTGGGAGCCGCAGAGTGGGGGCCAGAGGATGAGTAGGAGGGGGACAAGAGGAGGACCTAGAGCAAGGTGGACGTGAGGATGAGGGACAGGAGGATGAGGGACAAGAGAGTGGTGGTGCAAAGGAGACAGAGGGGGAGGCGATGGACCTGGAGCAGGGTGGTCATGAGGATGAGGGACATTAGAGTGGTGGTGCGGAGGAGGGTGTCGCTAGAGATCAGTCGACGAGGAGGGGTAGAGTCAGGAGGAGGCAACAGCGGAGGAGGGCGAGGAGGGTGAGGAGAGCTGTGGTAGAGGAGATGGAG
>VCHN02000014.1:35009696-35120321 GCA_007115665.2 Sequoiadendron giganteum
GGAGCCAGAGGAGGAGAGGTGGCATGGAGGGGAGCCACGGAGACTGATGAGGGTGGGGAGGAGATGATAGTCGCGGAGGATTCGATTGACAATCCGAGTTGAGCAGGTGCAGGAGAGAATCGAGGGGGAGGCAATGGACCTGGATGTAGAGGTGGTGGAGCCTCTAGCGGTAGTACCAGCGGCCGCAGTTGATGATCCAGTGGTGTTACTGAGAGGGGCCTAGGTGAGGATATGCGTGTTAGAGGAGGAGTTGAGGAGGGCGGAGGTGGAGGTGCAGAGGGTCAAGCAGACAGAGATGATAGTGTTTGAGCATGTTGTGGGCCAGCTGACGACAGATATACAGGTGCTTGAGAGAGAGAGGGATGAGACGCGAGTAGGGATGGAGAGAGTACGGGGGGAGTTGGCTCGGGTGACATTGGACTGAGACAGGCTAGAGGCAGTGATGACAGTTGCTCAGATGCGAGGTCAGTCGGAGCCAGCAGGAGGATGGGAGATGGAGACACTGAGACTTCAGGTGGCAAGACTTCTGGAGGAGAGGACAACACTGCAGGAGAGGGTATCCATGGCAGAGGCATCTTTAGAGGAGATGAGGGTGAGACTCGAGGCTGCAGGGGTCAGACTAGAGACAGTGTAGCGAGAGAGAGAGAGTGCACAAGGACAGGTGCAGGCACTACAAGGGGAGAGGGACAGTGTACAGGTACAGATGCAAACACTATAGGGGGAGAGGGACAGTTTACTAAGACAGGTCCAGATCTTGCAGTTCCAGAGAGACTCAGCAATGGGTCGAGCAGAGAATGCCGAGAGGGATATAGCACAGAGCCAGGCACGTCGAGGGTAGGGTGATGGGACAGTGCTAGAGACTATGCGGGCAGAGAGGGAGAGATCTGCAAAGCAGATACGACTACTGACAGTGGCACAGGAGGCTTGGGAGCAGGAGCGACGGGCCATGAGCAGAGAGCGGGATAGGTACAGGCATGAGCGGAATGCCACTCAATTCCAGTCTGGGTAGAGAGATGAGTATATGCACGAGGCGGCATACTGGAGGGGTGCGTATGAGCAGGAAGTGCCAAATCCGACGTAGCATACAGTGCAGTATGTTAGGTAGATACCATAGATGTCGACACCGTTCTAGTCTTTAGGGACACAGGCCAGGGGGTACAGTGATTTTCAGCCGACTCCTCGGTTTGGGACTCTAGAGCGTGATTCTCAGGGGACTCCGACACATAGGAGACCGATACCTAAGTCTCCTCAGAGGTCAGGTGTGGGCAGCTCAGGATAGGCAGAAGACAGGTGACAGGATATAGGTGCTTTTGACAGGTACTAGATGGTGGTGTAACACATATTTTTAGATGATGCACCTTATTTTGAGCATGATATGGAGGTGATTATGTGGTGACTATATTTTGGATATGGACATTGTATTATTTTGATGATGATATGTGATGGTCCCCATTGATATTATGCCGTACATTTTTATGATTTATGGTATGCATGTGGTGTTTCATTGATGTTCCTATGATAGCTGATGTATGTTATGTGTATGTATATGACGTTTTTGTGTTGATATGGATGTTGTGTTATGATGTGAATGTTTTACTTATGCATGTGTGGATGATGTGATTATGGATAATGTTAATAATTTATGAATGGTAATACAATTGTATTTATGATGTAAGTAATATGGGCCTATTAATGATGCATAGGTGGATATGGAAATTTATGGATGAATGATCATAATGAAGTGAATCAACCGACATGAATTAATGCAATATGGATAAATGAACTTAATGTATTGATGCAAATGGATAAATGAAAGGATGTAAATGGATAAATGAACTTAATGTGAATGGATAAATGAACGGATGTAAATGGATAAATGAACTTAATGAATTGATGCAATATGGATAAATTAATGGATGTAAATGGATAAATGAACTTAATGAATTGATGCAATATGGATAAATGAATGGATGTAAATGGATAAATGAACTTAATGAATTGATGCAATATGGATGAATGAATGGATGTAAAGAGATAAACGAATGGATGTAAATGGGTAAATAAATGGATGTAAATGGGTAAATGAACCTAATGAATTGATGCAATATGGGTAAATGAACTTAATGATTGTAGACATAAGTATCAATGGGTAGGTGATATGCGTAGGGTGTGTGGAGTGTCGTACCTGTCAAGGACCGTAAGGATCCTGAGAATAAAATTTAGTAAGAGGGAATGAGGGTTTGCACAACCAAAATCATGAGGCATAGATGTAGGAGCAAGATAGGATGAAGGGGGAATATGCAATGAGATGAAATGCAACATGAATGCAATTTGCCATCTTTTAGAGCACTCATTTTTGCTATAGCATAAGACATCGGGTGTCAGGGTATGTAAACCAAGACGGATTAATGTCTAATGCATAAAACAAACACAATCAAACAAGAAGGATATCCCAATACCCCAAAGCCGTGATGACTTTGGTCGGGCCAGGTATTGGAATAACCACAAGCACAAAGGGATGCCCCCACATAATGCAGGATCTGAAAGGAATCATGGTGGGTACTACGTGGGGCATCCCAGCAAATAGCAATAATAGTCAAGAGATGTCCCTATGTTAACTAGGCAAAACACACCACAATATGAAGGATCATGGCGATCTTGACTAGTGATTATAGGGAGCTCAAATGATAAACAAAGTCCAAAAGTACCAAAAGATCATAATCAATTACAAGCGTCCTTTGCCATAAAATCCCAAGGATGGATGAGGTTGATGTGGTCTATTAGGAAGGATGCATCCTGTTAAGACCGATGATGGGTACGAAGCTAAAGTGACCTAGATGATGCAGGATGATTGTCATTGGGCAGATTTCTTGATACGAGAAGATCTTGTTTGTGAAGAATCGGCGATGATAGGGACATACTTGACAACAAGACAACAAGAGGATGAGACACAACCTAAAGACCTAGGGGCTTAAGGGTTGATAAAAAGATCAACCTTGCCTACGTGAAAGCGCAAAGCCCTCATAGTTTAGGAAAAGACCATGATAAAAGAACGGAAAGTGGACCGATGGATTACCAAGACAAACACAAGCCCTAGGGGCAGATCAAAAGATCAACCTTGCCTACGTGCAAGCGCAGGAGCAACGTAGTTTGAACATGACAAAAGGCCGAGGATGGACAAGATTGGAAAGTGGATCATGAGGACAGATGATGAAAGACAACATGCCTCGAGGGCCGATCCAAAGATTAGTCTTGCCTACGTGCAAGCGCAGAGGTGTCATAGTTCAAGAGGAGACGATGATAAAAGCAGAAAGAGGGCGATGATGACAGATGATGGAGGACAATGGTCAAACGGACTGACCACAAAAGAAGACAAGGAGAAGCCTTAGGGGCAAATCAAAAGATCAACCTTGCCTATGTGCAAGCGCAGGGGCAACATAGTTCACAATGAGACCTAGATGGAGACGAACACGAAGAGTGAGCCTAGATGAAGACAAATACCACAATGAGGTGACACAAGCTCAAATTAGGATAATAAGCTTAGGATTTCAGATAGTGAATGATGGTCATCCAATGCTCAACCAGAATATACCAAGCGATGAGGTGATGCAAGCGGATGAGAGGATATGGGGATTGAGGAATAGGCGGATAATCCATAAAGTAACCAAGACATGAGGTAGATAATGATTAAGCCCTATACGAGAGGCGCCTGTTGCCAGGTTTTCACCAATCGTACATATCCAAGGTGCCACATAGGCGTGGTTTTCACCATAGGAAGAATTATTTCTCTTTACTATTTTTGGATTTTTGGATTTTTTTATTTTTTTGTATTTTTTACTTTTACCAGGAAGGATACCCTAGCTGAACTAAGTGTAGAACTTCTTCAAGTGCATGATATTGATGGGTTCCTCCAAAGGATTTCCTTCAGGGGTGGAGAGCCTCTAGGCACTAGAACCATACTTTGTGGTGATGACATAAGGGCCCAACCATTTTGCTTCAAACTTACCCTTTTTCTCTCGGTCTTGTTGATTCTCTTTTAGGACCAAATCACCAACATTGAATTGGCGAGGGCGGACTTTTTTATTGTAGCTCCTTTTGAGTCGGTGTTGATAGGCTTGTAGATGGTTATAAGCCTTGACCCATTTTTCATCCAGCAATTCCAATTGTGCCAAGCGTGCCACTCGGGTGTCTTCGTCAGTGATGACATTCTTGAGGGAGATGTGGAGTGAAGGGATTTCAACTTCGATTGGCAAGATGGCTTCAGCACCATAGACAAGAGAATATGGAGTAGCGCCGGTAGGGGTGAGGATGGATGTACAGTAGGCCCAAAGAGCAGGATGGGTATGGAGGTGCCAATCACGACCAGTGCTATTGACCATCTTCTTAATGATTTTGATCAATGTTTTGTTTGTTGCTTCTGCCTGTCCATTACCTTGGGGATAATAGGGAGTGGACCAACGATGTTGGATATAATATGTGTCACAAAGGAGCTTCATACACTTATTTTTGAATGGTTTTCCATTGTCAGTGATGATGGCGGAGTGGATACCATACCTACAGAGGATATGGTAGAGGATAATGCCCCTAATGCAACCGATGTGGTAGATATGTACAACAAGAGGGGTTTTCCAGGGATAGGTGGCATCAAGATCGGCGGTGGGCCAAGTATCCTTTGATCATGTCAAAACCCAACTGACACTGTTGATTCCACTTGAAGCTAGTGTCTTTCTTGAGAAGGTGGGTGAATGACTGACATTTATCCACAAGTTGGGCTATAAACCAACAGATGGATTGTAGTTTCCCTTGGAGGCTCCTTAATTGTTTCAAGTTTCTTGGTGGAGGCATATCCATGATAGCTTTCACCTTAGCTGGATCAACCTCAATGCCTCTTCGGGAAACTATGAAGCCCAACAATTTCCCTGATGTGACACCAAACACACATTTTTTTGGATTTAGTCAAAGCTTGTACTGTTCTAAGCGCTTGAAGATCCTTTTTAGAATGGCAGGGTGCTCTTCTCTGGTTCCAGATTTTGCCAGTAGGTCATCAACATAATCTTACATGATGATGTGGATGAGGTCATGGAATATAACTGTCATTTCCCATTGATATGTTGCCCCCGCATTTTTGAGACCAAAGGGCATGACATTGTAACAGAAAGTACCCCAAGGTGTTGTAAAAGCAATTTTGTGTTGATCTTCAGGGGCAATCCGGATCTTATTATATCCAGAGAAGCCATCCATGAGGGATAGCATCTCATGTCCTGCAGTGATGTCGACCAACATGTCGATGTTAGGCAAGGGAAAGTCATCTTTTGGACAGGCTTTATTAAGATCCCAGAAATCTATACAAATTTTGATGTCTCCGTTAGGTTTAGCAACAGGTACTATATTGGAAATCCAATCAAAATAATGAATGGGTCTGATAAAACTAGCATCCAGTAACTTTTCCAGTTCTTTCTTAACTAATAATGCCACCTATGGATGCATCTTTCGGAGCTTCTGCTTGACAGGTTTGGCCTCTGGATGGACATCCAAATGGTGTACAACAAGATTAGGATCCAGGCCAGGCATATCAGAGTAAGCCCATGCAAATTTGATCACCCCTTCACGGAGAATTCACACAATGGTGATATATTCTTCTTCAGATAAAGATTTGGCCACATAGGTGATCCTTGGAGTTTCTTCTGTCCCCAAATTCACCTCTTATGTTTCTTCAATGAGAATCGAAGATTGCTCAGATAGTTGTGTTCCTACAAGGGGAAGATGAACATCCCCATCTTCCAATGTCATATTAAGGTTTTCATTGTCAGATACATCCTTTGTTTTTACTTTTTCGTAGTAAAAAAGTGTCTCGGTGAAGTTTTCACTTGATGACCCATTTTTCTTTTGTTTCTTTTTGTTTTTGCGATTAGGGCATTCATCTTCCCCCAATCCCATTAGATGTATGTAGGTATCTTCTAAGGGAAATGTGCTGACAAGTGCGCTACCTTGTAGTTTATGATCGATAAGCTCAGGATGTTTAAGGGATAAATTTATGGTACAAACAGATAAGCATTCAAACATGGCGGGGAGGTCAATGTGATTCAAATCATCGTACATGTGTATGATGGACTCTTCCTCTAGTATGTCTTCGAGGGAACCGTTTTCAACACTAACATTGTTAGAAGTGCTAGCAGATGTTGTAGGACCCTTTTGTTTAGTATCATAACCCAAGCCCAAATTTCTTGGCTGGATGGTAGTTGCTTCAATGGGCAGATGTTTTCCTTGTTCTTCTGCACCAAGGCCTCCGCCTTGGTAATGACACTTTTCAATGAACTTGGATGCACGTGGATAAACTTCTTGGAAGTATTCAATAAGGGGACGTGGTGGCTCAAGTTCCTCCCAATAAACCCATTGACTGATATCTTCGTCCATTTGATCTTGGAGGGATCCCAAATCATTGAATGTTGTTG
Organism: Sequoiadendron giganteum; assembly: GCA_007115665.2. Taxonomy (NCBI): domain Eukaryota; kingdom Viridiplantae; phylum Streptophyta; class Pinopsida; order Cupressales; family Cupressaceae; genus Sequoiadendron; species Sequoiadendron giganteum. The sequence continues at coordinate 35,016,149 of VCHN02000014.1, forward strand.
ACCCCATGTTCTTGGAAGTGAGTGTAAGTGTCTTTTCTTCTACTTTTGGTAGCGGCAGAATTGGTTGTCCATATGTGTAGGGCAAAGGTGGCATGGTTGCCACAATGAGTGTGGTGTGCATTTTGTATTCGCCACATCCCTTATCTATGATTTGGACCTTGGTGACGGTGGAAGCAGGTGTGGATGATGGTGGGGATGAAGTTTTTAGTGTATTGGTGGATGGGACAGGATCAGATGTTGGGGATGCCCCCATTTCGACTCCTGGGTAGTAATGTGAATGTGGAAAGGAAGCTTCCAAGGCACGACAATATTCAAAAGACTAAGGGCCAGCTTGTATGGTGACTTCCATTCCTTGAAATGGGAACTTTAGGCATTGGTGATAGGTGGATGGGATGGCTTGCATAGAATGAATCCATGGACAGCCAAGAAGGATGTTGTATGGGAGTTCAAGGTCCAGAACATGACACACAGTGTGTTGTACAATGGGGCCCACTTGAATAGCGAGGCAAATAATGCCTTCAGAATCCCGCTCTGCATCATCATAGGCCTTGATGGTGATCACTTGATTTCTCAGATCAGCCTGGGTGTATCCAACCTGTTGTATGAATTTTAGTGTGTAGAGATTTAGGGCCGAACCATTATCTACTAGTACCCTTTTTACTTTTTGACAATTGAAACCGACCTTGAGATGGAGGGGACGGTTGTGGCTTGAATCAAGATGTGGCATGTCCTTTTGGCTAAAGGCTAACTGATAGGTTGATGAGAGATTGTCTACCAATGCTTGAAATTGGGTAGGGTCAATATTATCAGGCACTTGTGTGCTTTGTAAATCCTTAGTTAAGATATCTTGATGTACCGGAGATGACTTAAGTAGATCCAAAATGGATATTTGGGTTGTAGTCTTACCTAGATGGTCTAGGATGTTATATTGGGAATTGGCGGATGGTCGTTGGGTAGATGGAGGTGCTGCTGAGACTGTGATGCGGGTTCGTCGAGTGGTAACAACACATTGTGGATCTTTTCCCTTGACATGTATCATGGATACACGTGGCTCCACTTGTTCTACATGTGAAACCATACCTTGATAATTGTATGGTACATTTTTGTAGCTGATGTTATTGGTACTGTTACCTTGCTTGTTATTATTGCTAGGTCCAAGATTTGAGTTGGATGTACTAGGACCCTGATTATGGTTAGGAAAGGTGTTTTGATATATTTGTAGTTGAGCATTGGATGAAGATGTCGCGTTAGCATCTACATGGATTTCATCTCGATCGATGAGACCTTGAATGTAGGTTTTTAGGCCTTGACATTTTTCTAAGGTATGTCCCTTAATCTTGTGAAATTCACAATATTCGTTGTCTTTAAACCAAGCAGGCTTGGGTTTAGACGTATCAAGAGGTTTGGTGACAGGATATGTGATGGGATAATTAGCTTGAAGAAGCTGATTAAACACCATGCTAAGGGGTTCTCCCAACTGAGTGAACTGTCATTTGTTTCCCCCTTGGTTATTTTGGTTGGCTTGTTATCATGGTGCCCCTTGGGGGACGGATATGGCGTTCTGGACTGACGGTTTTTACTGAAGAGGGTATATTTGCATGGTGGTGGCCACTTGAACATGTTTGGTGTCAGTGACACCATCATTGATAGCATTTTTATTTCTATTCCAATAACAAGGTTTATCCCCAAAGGATTTCTCTCTATCATAATTGAAATGTTTGACTTGTCCCTTTGCAACAAGGGCTCATTCTAAGATGGGGCCTTTCTCCACAAGTCCCGCAAAGGTGGTGATACAATGGAGTTGGAAATTATGCGCAATATCCGGGTGGGAGTTTTCAATAAATAGCATGACCATGTCTTTTTCTGTTGGTGGGGATTTCATCCTGCTAGCCAAGGCACGCCATCTTTGCAAGTAGCTTGCAAAGGTCTCTCTGTCACGTTGTTTTTCTTTGAGGAGATCAAGTGTGTCAATATATTTCTCTAGATTAAAAGAGAAGTGAGAGACAAACTGTTCAGATAATTGTGCGAAGGTTTTGATAGATCCCTTTTCTAGATCCATAAACCAGTTGAGGGCAACCCCTTGTAGACTTTTAGGGAAAAGTCGGATAAGATAATTATCATTATGCATGACCTCTTGGCAATGAGCATAAAATTCTTGAAGATGAGCTCTAGGATCCTTTTCTCCTATGTATTTATTGAATTTGGGTATCTCAAAATGTTTGGGAAAAGGAATCAAGGAGATGGAGGGATCAAACGGATAAGGACATATGTCCTCAAACTTGAATGATTGTTTACCCGCTCCAGCTTGTAGGTCCTTTAATGCTGATTTTACTTCTTCCAAGTCCTTATTGACGGGATTCATGGGAGTCAAAGTGGATTGATTGTATGGATAATATTGTGGGTATGATGAGGATGGCCCTACCGTTGTTCGATCATAAACGGGTTGAGTCGGATATGAATGTGTTGGTTGATTGTAAGTGGATTGATAGTTGGATGATTGATTGTGTTGAGTGGGAGCCACTTGTTGTTGATAGTAGAAAACAAGAGAGGGGTCTTGTTGCTGCATAGCATTTTGGTAATGTGTAGAGGTAGGGCCTCTTTGTGGATGTGATGATGATTGTTGGTAATAGGAAGTGTAAGGTGCCCCCTATTGGTGATTTTTTTGTTGTTGAAAGTAGGGCGGATAGGATTGGTATTGTTGTGCAATGGTGGGTTGTTGCGTGGCATATGGGTATGGATTTGATGTTTGTTGGTGGGGATGATGTTGAGGTTGTGAAATATTGGTGTAAGGTGGAAGTTGGGTATGTGTTTGGTTTTGCACATTCTGATGAGGATTCGTATGGGATGGAATAGTGTATGTGCTAGAGGGATGATAGAGGTACTTAGTAAGTGGGTTATGGTGTGTTTGTGTAGGGATGTGCACATGTTGTTGTGGAGGTCGTTGTTGTTGTTGATGAGGTGGGTGAGATAAGATATGTTGTTGTTGAGACGGGTGAGATGGGATGTGTTGTTGTTGAGATGGGTGAGGTGAGATGTGTTGTTGTTGTTGAGATGTATGTTGCACCACTTGATGTGATGGTTGTGTGAGAACGGAAGTGTGTTGCGGATGTTGTGGATGCAAGTGTTGAGATGAAGCTATAATAGTAGCAACATGTGGTGGTGTTGGTAGTGTGGTGGATTGGTGTGGATTATTTGGAGGTTGTTGAAATGCAGAGGTAGCGCATTGGTAAGTGGAGGTGTGCCCTCAATATTAGAATATGGGGGAGGAAGCGGTGGAGCAGATGGAATGTATGGCGGCATGCCATAGGTATGGGGATCATTAGGATCAGGTGGTGGAATAGTAGATGTTGTGGTTGGAAGATGAGGATATTCTTGGACTTGATGGATGACAGCATTTCCAAGTTTGGGGTGGTACCAATTTTCAATGGGTGCACCTTCAGGAAAGTAGGAATTTTTTGGAACATTTTGTGAGGTTTGTGGGTCAGCAAACGGGGGAAGGGCATATTGTGATGTATTGAAACCGGATGGTGGTTTGACTCCCTTAATGAGTAAGGTGGCGAGGATCTTATCCCCACATTCGTTTAGGAGACGATCTGTCATTTGGACATTTACAGGATTATTGAGATATTCGTCAACAGTGACTTCGGGTTGATTGACCATGTTTTCATCACTAGGTGGTGTGATATTTTGGATGTCAGTGTTTGATTGAGATGAGACGTCGTTATGAGGATCATGTCGAATGTTATTAGGAGCTTGAGGGATATTTGGTTGGGAACCTTGAGTTTGTTGTTCGGCCATTTGCTTTTTTGTTTGTGAATGGGTTTGAACGGGCATGAACGTGCAAAACAAATAGGTGATTTCAAGATGCAATCTCTAAGGGATGATCTAGGTGATTATTTGGATTGATTGATTCAGATTGGATGAGGGATCAATTGATGATGTATCAATTTGATGATTGGATTGTTTGGATCAAATGATGATGTATCAATTTGATGATTTGGATGATGATTGGATTAATTGGATAAGATTGGATTTGATGGATCAATTTGATGATTTGGATGATGATTGGGTTTGTTTGGATCAATTGATGATGTATCAATTTGATGATTTGGATGAGGATTGGATTTGATTGGATCAATTGATGATGTATCAATTGGATGATGTGCATGAGGATTGATTAATTGATGATGTATCAATTTGATGATTTGGATGATGATTTGGATGATGATTGGATTTGTTTGGATCAATTGATGATGTATCAATTGGATGATTTGGATGAGGACTTCTTGATGGAGGGGATCCTAAAACCTGATTTGGAAATCACCCTAAGTGACTTATGACATTGGTTGATTGATTTGAGCTAACTAAATCAATGATCACGGCACCGAATCTGCCTTGAGATGAAGGGGATTGATTTGGGCCAATGACGTTGTCTTACAACACAAATCCACCTCAAGATAGAAGTGGATTGATTAGGTTGAAGACAAGGATTGATTATGTAGGATAATGATCAACTTAACGCCTTGGTCAATTCGAGAAAATAACTCCTAAAACAAGGTTTAAGGGATTTTGTGTTGAGATGGGTATCCCAAATGGTGGAATGATCAATGTGAATACAGTAAATGGAGGTTTGGAATGGTCAAATGGACATTTGGATTGGTTAGATGAGTGTTTAGGATGATCAAATGGTCAAATGGAGACTTTGGGGGTTCAAACAGAGGTTTAGAATGGTCAAATGGATGAAATTATCCGTTCAAAGGGCGTATCTGCACTTCTGCATTAAAACTATTAGAAATGTCAAAACAGGGGGGCGTATATGCACTTCTGTAGTGAAAAGTGTTGAAACAGGGGGCGTATCCGCACTTCTACAGTAAAAAGTGCTGAAACAGGGGGGCATATCCACACTTCTACAGTAAAAAGTGTTGAAACAGGGGGCGTATCCGCACTTCTGCAGTAAAAAGTGCTGAAACAAGAGGGTGTATCCGCACTTCTGCAGTAAAAAGTGCTAAAACAGGGGGGCGAATCTGCCCCTCTGCAAGAACAGTGACTTGGTTTGGAAATGAGAGATTATGGAAAGGACTTGGAATGACTCAATAAAGGTTTTGACTTATCAAAATTTACTGGTTTTTCACAGAAAGACACTTTGAACAAGCACAATCCTATGATTACTATTAAGGGGTATAGCCAGCAAAGGTCTTACTCTAGGATGAACAAGGTTTCTAGGGAGTCCTCGATATACGCTCGGTACGTGAAGCACAACCGTGAACACCAGTCCATCACAAGCGTGAGTCGAGAGCCCCAGCAAGATACTGAAAGGCTCGGACCAACTCTTCATGTCTATCTAGGTATCACCCTAGCTTCAACGCTTCACCAATTACGACGCAACTGGATTGGGGTACAACTTTGGCTCCCCCCCTTTATATACCCCGCTAGTACGCATGGTTGGAATTGTCCCTTGGGGTGATGAAATCCCCAAGCAGGTCCCGCTAAGAAGAAGACACTAATCGTTTCCCACTACCCCCTTCGAATCCGCACAAAGTGCAAAGGAGGAAGGTGAAAACAAACTAATGCCCCCCTTAGGGTAAAAAAAATAAAATAGACATAGTAAGCAGCAAATGTTACTTTCCCCTACTTATACTAAGTAAATAGATAAAGCAGTAAGGAAAGACTTCAAAAATTAGAATAAAACAAAGGCCCTGCAAGCAAATGTTAGTTGTTTTATCTCTTTTTCTTTGTGATTTTCAGCAAAATACTCAAGATACAAGCAAGAAATCTGACTTCACCCACCAACAAATAGGGTTAGAGGATTAGAGCACAAAACAGTAAAAGAGAGACAAAAACGAAGCTAAAATGCACTTTTTTTACCTTCCCGCATGTGTTGTTTAGGGAAAATCCGCCCCTCTGCAAAAAACAATTAGCAAAAACATCGGATCGTGAGGGCGTATCCACACTTCTACAGAAAATAGTTAGGAAAAATGATGGACTGCGGGGGCGTATTAGCACTTCTGCAGAAAAACAGTTAGCAAAACGTTGGATTGCAGGGGCATATCCGCACTTCTACAAAAAAATAGTTAGCAAAACGTTGGATTGCGGGGGCATATCCGCACTTTTGCAATAAAAACTGTCAGAAATTTCAGATCGTGAGGGCGTATCCGCCCCTCTGCAGTGCCCGGGAGGGAAAATCCGCCCCTCTGCGACCTGAACCTGCAAACAAGCTAAACAACGGCAAATGTAAAATAAAGAAACCCTTTTGTGGGTCCCACCAGGTGTGCCAGAAATGTGATCCTTTTAAAACGTCAAGTCCTAATGTGAGATGCCAGATAAAAACTAATAATACAACAAGAGGAAATAACAAGATAAAAGGGCACCTCAATGATTAGCCTAAGAAATAGATAACATGAAAGCAAGATAAACAAATTGATTGTTGTTTGGTATACCTTCTATGCTTCTCTTTCCTTGGTTGGCCCTTGATCTTGAAGAGTTGTGTGCTCCTTGGATGACAAGCTATGTTGAATGTGCAAGATGATATGCAAGATGGATGAGGGTATGATGATTATGAGATGAGAGCTCAAATGGTAAATTGGCAAGAGTTTGGTAGCAAAAGACTTGATATCCAAAATGGGAGAAATGAGGGGGTATTTATAGGATAATTGGAATTCTCTAGAGAATTCAACGGTTGAGATTGATCCAACTAGATCAAGATGAAGGGCTATGGTGAGTTGAGGACTCACAAGCCCTCACATCTTGACATGTGGAATGTGAGATGTCTTAGGGTGGAATGAGGTGGAAGAGAAGTACATGATGTGGATGAAGGACAAGTACCTTTGAGGTACTTTGGGGGACGAGAAGATTGCCTCAAAAATGAACTTATTGTCCCCAAATGAGAATGAAAAAGACATTTGAGAGATTTTAGAATTCCTCAAAAATCTCCTTGGGAAAAGGGGAAGTGGTTGGAAGAATAAATGCAAATTAAAAATTTACATTCATTGGAGAGTTTATTGGGTAAAAGAAGGTCTCCAAAAAGTTGGAGATTTTTCACATGTGGGTGATGTGACAAGTCCAAGGTTCTAGAAGTCCTTGGCACATGTAAAGTGACAAGTCAAGCCTTCTAGAATCTTGCATGGGGGATGGGGAAGACCTTGGAAAGACAAAAGTGAATTAAATATTCACATGGGGAAGAGAGGAGCTTTGGGCAAATAAATGTGAATTAAAAATTCACATGGGAAAGAGTGTCCAGTCTAAAAATGGTAAGTGGGAAGGTTGACCAGAAAAAGTAAGCTAAATGTGGCTAATGATTCTGATTAAGGTTGTGCAAACACAGGATTAAGATAATTAATGAGAGATTAGAGGCAAGTGGGAGATTATGGAGGATGTGACACTTAATCAAAATTAAGTGATGCACATCTTAATCACAGATTAATTAATTTAATCTGGATTAAAAGAGGGTTATGGAGAATGTGACAAGGAGAGAGAAAAGGGGGAATTAAAAATTGATTTTAATTCAAATGGGTTAAAAGACTAAATTAAATAATTTGTCATATTTATTTAATTTAGAGAAGAAAAGGGATAAGGTAAAGTATTTAATTTATTTAATTACATACTATAGGAACCTTAGGCAGAAAATGAAATAATGATTAAATAAATTATTTAAGATCGTTATTGATGAAATAGATGAATAGAGTAGACAATTTTGATCATATGGAAGTGATCAAATTTGGATGTCTACAATAAAGATGCGCTAGGCTTTGGATTCAGAGCCAAGAATATTTTTTTATTAACTTTTAAGAAGTCTCTTGAAGAAACTCCAATGCTTTTAAAATCCAGATTGACAGGTGGTGTATAGGTGCCTTTCTTTGTCAATAGGTGTAAGCAGTCAGCAATTAGTATACTATGGAGACCCCGCTTGCACTCAGCTCAAATAAACAACAATAGGCCTTTAGAGGTGAAATCATAGATAAACGTCTACAGGGGTTGCTTTCCTCTCCGCACCCTGTAATCTTATGGACAGTAAAGCGAGTGTTGGGTCCAGAGTTTCTGAGAGCATACCATAGGGCGAGGTCCAATTATGAAATTCCTACCATGTTTTTGGCAGTTCACTTGTAGATGGAGGTTTCAAATGACGGTGGTAAAAGCTCACACATATGGTTTTTGAGTATTCCTGGCTAGCAAAAATTGATGCGGCTTTGGACAATGTAGATGAGAACAAACTGATTCCCATGCCTCAAAATTACTACATGATCAGTATGCATGGTCAGGAGGTGATGAAATTTCCCTTGATCAAAACTATAGAGCTAATAATTTATGAGAAGCTCTAGGAAATCCGTGAGCACAAAATTTTCTTTCTGCCTCATGCGGTAAAGATGGTCTCCAATATGCCACATGGCTGGGCCTTGCGCTATGTGGAAGATGAAGAACTGGTGAACGAGATTGTGGTCAGTGATGTCCAGGACTAGGAGTTGGGGTTGGGGGAAGAATGGGGCAAAAATGATGAGAGGGACCCTGACTAGAAAGCCAAAATCCCAGCTCATGCCAATTGTGGACCGAAATGCCTAGTGATCGCTGACTTCAAAGCCTGGTAGAAAAGGCTCGCCTCAAGCGAGGAGAGTGATGAGTAAGGTTGGTAGGCTTGCCGTCTAGGTTATGAGGCATTATTTTTTTTTGTAAATCTGGGTTCAAAGAGCGAGGGTTTATGTAGTCAGTCCTATTGGTATCTAAGGGTTTATTTTATTTTTTTGTTTCTGATGTCATCTCTATATTAATACAGTCTATTATCGGCATGTAAATGTTTTATTCCAGGCATTTGCTCTGCCTTGGATATTCTGGGTAGAAGGTATTAATTCAGGGTTGTGTTAGGGGTATAAGTCTAGTCAGTGGAGTTTAATCTCTATGATACATCAAATGTAATATATTTTCATAAAAAGCAATACAGGGTGTTGCCCCATAAAACAGTTATTTATCTATCAAAAAAAAAAGTTATGTTGTATACAGTATGCCTATGTTTCAATTGTAATTGGTTTGACTTCAAAACTTGATTAAGGAAAAAATATTTAATAAAATACCATGAAACCAAATAAAAGTTCTATATATCATAGTTACAAATCTAAATTCGAAAAAAATAGAATTTTATCCTTCATACAAAAAAATTTATGTTGTATATGGTGAGTGTCACTCCTTAAAAATGTTTTTTTTTTTTTAAAAGCTAGTTTTCGAAGGAGATGGAAAAATAAGTGCAATTTGATTCCAAAAATTTTGAAAAAAATATATTTATAATCTATAGAAAAAACATCACAAATCACTAGTTTGCATCATCTTCAAATTTCTCACGGTTTAGCTACTATAGGAGCCCAAAAGTGAAGATTTAGTTTTAAAAAAATCAGTTCATTGTCCAGTTTGCCCAAAAATTGTAAACCAGTATTGTGGGATCACCCAACATTGATTACCTTTTTGTATTGATCTAAATCAAATAATAATAGATGAAATACAAATTATAGATGGTAAATTTTTAACTATTAAATGTGTTCATTTATTTAATATTAATTAATTAATTTCAATTTCTAACCATTTTTTATTCTTAATCAAACAAACAAAAAATACAATCTATGGAACTCAACCATTAATACTCAGTAGTATCCCCTCTTAGACATTTCAACAAACCATTCCAAGTAATTAAAAATGTTATTATTATTTAGATTAAAAATAATGATCAATCTTACACTTCAACACTTTATCTATGTTGATGTGTTAAATGTACATGTTATTGTAACTTTAGATGAGCAACTAAACACTCAACAACATAGGTTGCATTGTGTTGATATTAACTAGTCAACAACAAGAATGGATCAAATGAAAACTAGATATGGTAAAGAAATTACAAAATGAACATCAATCAATTTTGAGTCTTTAGTTTTTAAATTAATTTTATAAATAACTCATGTAATTTCATTTTTTTGATGATATTATAATGGAGGATCATGGTCAACACTTTTTTCGACAATCATTATAGTTTATTAAAATTTACACTAATAGATTATATGTTGAGTACATCATTCCTTTTAACAATTGGAGCTTGAAGGGAGTATCTTGTAGATTCAAGATAGAGACATCATTTATATATTGTACTTTTGAGTTAGACCACTATTATATATATGGAGATTTTGTTTCATTTTATTGTGACCTTTTATTCTTTTTAGGGCATAATGAGAATTTTTCTTTGGGTCGTGTGATTTTTACATCATGCTTAAATTACTCATTGGAATCTAACATGGCATGTTTTGGATAAATATTTTATGATTTTCACGTCTTCCTAATTAGCACTTGAGTTGATTATTATCTGTAGAAAATCTAGGAAGATTTGATTTCATTAGTATTCTAGGTGAAATGACTAAAAGAGTTATTTTTTGTTTGTTTTCTTATCTTAGTATTTGATTGATATTTTATATTGCATTTATTTTCATTTGTGGGCTTTGTTTAGGTTTATACTATTTATTTTTGGTAGTTTTTCTTTCTTCTTATATAACTATAGACTTAATTATATGGTATGTAAATCAAGTGTTATTGCTTTGGGTTTGTTATATTCAGTAGAGATAAATATTATTCAAATAAGGGGAAAATTAATGGTTAGATAGTTATATTAACAACCTAATAAAAACAAAGAATCAAACTTTGCATGCATAGATAGTGGATAACAAGAAAGAAAAAAAGGGATTATTTTTCCCATTGAAAGAGGGAAAGAGGTTTCCATTGAGAATATGGTCATAATTTTAACTAACCAAAGTTTTATTACAAAGTCAAAGTGGTTGGAGGATAGTCACAAAAGTTTCCCAAGAGATAGGGAACTAAAAAATAGGAACATGTTACGAAGTAGGGGATCTAAACTAGTCCTATAATTCATTATGAACCATGTTATGTGAGTCTATTTCAATTCATTTTTGGTTGAGTATGTGAGATTAATTATATGTGTTTTTATGGGTTAGAATTTTCTTTCATCCTATTGTAGTATGTAAGAGTTCATATTCCTTTTGATTAATAAAATAGTTAAGGATTTTTTCTACATGGTGCATAATATTGTGAGTAAAATATAGGTTGATAGGTAGTATATTCCTTCATTGGAAACCCTTACCAAGAATAAATATCATAAGGTAATGTAAAATAACCTACTAATGACAAAGGAAAATAGATAAGAGAATTAAGGGTTTGAAACAAAGATAAAAATCAATAAGTAAAATAAAAAGGGGGTAGACATGAGTATAAAGGAGTCACATTGACATTATATCATTTGAAATGAAAGGCTAAATGAACTCAATGAGAAAATAACTATGTTGATGTCAAAAAGAGAATGTGCTTCTTGCATGAAGATCTTTAAATGAGAGGTTTAGTTATATTTCATCACTTGGAGAGTTTCAAAATGTTCTAAGTGTAGATCAATCTTCAAAATTACTACGAGAGTGAAATCATTGCAAATGCAAATAAAACCTCCAAAAAGAGAAGCAACAAAAGACGTGGGGCCTACCATGATTGAAATATTACTAAGGAAATCAATTGTGCCATTGGATGTGATGATGAATGGATCACAAGAATATTTTATTGTTGATTCACTAATAGGGTACCGAAGGTTGCAAAGAAAATCTAAGGGAAGAGGTGGGCTTGTTAGGGTTTGAAGGTAGATATCTAAAAGATAAAATGTAGATTTTATCAAATAAACCAAGAAATAAAACACACACAGAGAATTTAACGTGGTTCACCCAATATGGGCTACATCCACCAAACCGCAGCCATCCAATGATTTTATTAACCAATGCAAAACCCAATTACGATATCACGAATAATCGCCTTTTTCTTATCATACTGTAACTCTCTCCCAAACCCCTTATGACAAGCTTTTTAGAAGCTTCCAGATTAGGGTTATACAAAGTCGGGTATTTTCCCCTTTTCGATGATTTTTTACCTTTTCTCACGAGGATACATGAAGAGTGTACATTATAGAATGATCAATCACCACATACCAACAATCTCCCACTTGGAGACTGATCAGGCTCCACACCAAATAATCTCCCACTTGGAGACTGAACCTGGATGAAACCGTTGCACTTAGAACTCCCACTGGAAATAAGCACCTTGGACCCTGTTGCTTTGTTATACTTGAATTCAACCTTGAAGGCCAACCGAAGCTGAAGAGGAGCTCAGCTTCTCCCTTATCACTGCCTTAGTAAACATATCCGCTGGATTGGCATCTGTATGTATCTTTTCTAGCTTTACCTATCCATCCTCCAACACTGACTGAATGAAATGATACCTCAACTGTATGTGTTTGGTTTTAGAGTGCAAGGCAGAATTCTTTGCAAGATGTATAGCACTTTGGCTGTCTGTGAACAAGTAATTTTCAGCCTGTTGTTTTCCCAACTCTTCCATGAAAATTTGCAGCCATATCATCTCTTTTGTTGCCTTTGTTACAACCACATACTCTGCCTCTATGGTGGATAAAGCAACCACGTTTTGCAACCGAGAAATCCAACTTATTGTTGTCCCACCAACTGTAAATACATAACCTGTGGTACTTTACCTAGTATCGATATCCCCTGCCAAATCTGAGCCAACATAGCCTTTTAAATCTGTATTAGAGCCCTCAAAACATAAACATTTATTCGATGTACCTCTCAAATACCTGAGAATCCATTTTATTGCATTCCAATGCTCAATTCCGGGATTACTCATATACCTGCTAACAACTCCTATAGCATGTGCAATATCTGGTCTCATGCATACCATGGCATACATTAAACTACCTACAGCTGAAGCATATGGTACCTTGGACATTTTTTCTTCCTCCTCCTGTGTCTTTGGGCACATATCCTTAGTCAATTTGACATGACTGGGCAAAGGTGTGTTGACAGCTTTTGCGTTCCCCATATGAAATCTCTGCAACACCTTTTTCACATAATCAGCCTGAGATAAAAACAATTTTCTATTTTTCCTATCTCTTGTAATCTTCATACCAAGGATTTATTTTGCTGCCCCCAAATCCTTCATAGCAAATGAATTTTCTAACTGTTGTTTTAACTCCTTTATGTGATCCATGTTAGACCCCGCTACAAGCATATCATCAACATATAAACATAAAATAATGTAGCTATCTTCACCTAACATCTTAAAATAAACACAATGATCTGAATTACACCTGTTGAAGCCTTGCTCAGCCATAAAATTATCAAATTTAATATACCATTGTCGAGGTGCTTGCTTCAAGCCATATAAGCTTTTCTTCAATTTGCACACTAGTTTCTCCTTACCTTTGACCTCAAATCCTTGTGTTTGTTCCATATATATTTCCTCTTCCAAATCACCATGGAGAAAGGTTGTTTTAACATCAAACTATTCTAAATGCAAATCTTCAATAGCCACAATACTTAAAACAGTACGAATGGAAGTCATTTTAACAACTGGAGAAAATATTTCATCAAAATCAATACCCTTTTTCTATGCAAATCCCTTTACAACTAATCTGGCTCTAAATATTTTCTTACCTCCATCCTCCTCTTTCATCCTATAAACCCATTTTTTTGTTAAAGCCTTTTTACCTGCAGGCAACTTGCATAATTCTCAAGTCTAATTTTTTCAGCAAGGAGTCCTTTTCTTCTTCCATTCCATGCTCCCACTAAACCTTGGTATCCACCTGCATAGCTTCATGATAACATTCTGGTTCACCAACATCAGTTAATAAAATAGAATACAAAGAGGGAGAAAATATTTCTGGAGGTCTACTTAACCTTGAAGATCGTCTAACATTCACTGAAGTTTGTGGTATTTGTTGTTGTTGTTGTTGCAGAGCATGAGGATCCACTGGAACTTCATTGTTTGGAGTATCATCAAACATTACATAATCATTTTCTTTCTTCTCATGCTGCTGCAACTGATCTTTGTACAACACTTTCTCATTGAATATAACATCCCTACTTCTCACAATTTTCTTATTTTCAAAATCCCAAAGCCTATAACCAAATTCATCAATGCCATATCCTTGAAAAATATACATTTCTTTGATTTTGCATCAAGCTTGGTTCTATTTTCAGAATCTACATATGCAAATGCTTCACAACTGAAGGTTTTCATAAAAGAATAACTCACCTTCTTACCTGTCCATGCTTCTTCTGGAATACCACAACTCAAAGGATTAGATGGACCTATATTAATTAAATAAACAACAGTGTTTACAGCCTCTGCCCACATGTTTAAAGGCAGCCCAGCATGCAATCTCATAGTCTGTGCACGCTCCATTATTGTTCTATTCATGTGCTCAGCCACTCCATTTTCCTGTGGAGTCCTTGGAACCATTTTTTGCCTACGAATACCATTAAAGGAACAATAATCTTCAGACTCTTTACTACAATACTCACCACCATTATCAGATCTGAGACATTTTAAATTTTTACCCATCTCATTTTCAACCAAGCTTCTCCATTTTTAAAAAGTTTCAAATACATCAAATTTCTGCCTAATGAAATAAATCCATACCTTCCTAGTTGCATCATTAATGAATGTGACATAATACTGAAAGCCACCAAGAGAAGATACCTAAGCTGGTCCCCATACATCCGTATGCACAAGCTCCAATTTCTCATCTTTCTTTTGTTTCCCATCCTTGAGAAAAGTAACTCTCTTTTGTTTTCCATACACACAACTTTCACATAAATCCATATTAACACATTTTAGACCTGGTAAAACATTCTTTGAAAGAAGTAATTTCATACCTTTTGCACTCATATGCCCAAGTTTGTTATGCCATATTGCTGATTCAGAATTCGCAGCAACTATTTGATTTTCTTCCTGCTAAACTGCAGCAACTATTTCTGAACATTGATTTTTATCTGCAATAGCTAAAGTAGAAGGAACAGTATGACCTATACAAAGATATAAGGTGCCTACTTTCACACATTTTTCTACCACTAAGGCACCTTTTGTAACCTTCCAATTTTTATCACTAAATGTAACAACACAACCTTCATCATCTAGTTGCCTTGTTGAAATTAAATTTCTTTTTAACTTTGGAACGTGCCTTACCTCATGTAGTAGCCAATCATTCCCATTCTGCAACTTAATCTTGATTCTTCCCTTTCCAACAATCTAACAAGGTTCATTATCTCCCAAATAAACCAGGCAAAAATCCCCTTGGACATAATCAAGAAAATAATTTATATGAGGCGTAGCATGAAATGAAGCCCCTGAATCTAACACCCAAGAATCATCAGCATTGTCAAGAGAAAGAATCAAAGCATCCTCATCAGAATTATTACTTACCACATTTATCTCTTTATTTCCTTCCTTCTTGTCTCCTTTATTTTTTCGAGACCAACAATATTTCTTTAAATGATATGGCTTACCACAGTACTAGCAATCCCTCTTGTTCCTAGATTGGGACCTTATATCCCTTGATTTTCCTCGTGACTTCCCACGGCTTCCAAAATTGTTTCCTCTCTCCTTTGTTCTACCCCTGCTTTCTGCATTCAAAACATTGCCTGATGTGGATGTTCCACCTGAGCTTTTCCTATGAATTTCCTCACTCAAAATAACACCAACAACATCATCAAAATTCAATGTATTCAAACTAGAAACAGAATTGCTAACAGCCATTACCAAGCTATTCCAACTTTCAGGCAAAGAACACATAATCAAAAGAGCCCTAACTTCTTCATCAAAATTTACTTTTACAGAAGTTAATTGACTGGTAACCATATTAAACTCATTTAAATGATCACTAACTGACCCACCTTCTACCATTTTCATATTAAATAAACGTTTCATAAGAAATACCTTATTCGAAGCGGAAGGCTTTTCATATAACTTCGCTAGGGTTTCCATCAAATCTTGAGTTGTCTTTGTTGTTGTAATATTGAATGCCACCGATTGTGCCAGGCATAAACGAATACTACCAAGTGCCTTTCTATCCAAAATATCCCAGTCCTCATCTGACATTGTTGTGGGTTGCATGGTTTTCCCTTCCAATGGCCGCCATAAATCCTTCTGATAGAGGTAGTCCTCCATCTGCATCTTCCATAACTGATAGTTCTTCCCATTGAACTTCTCAACCTTCAACTAACCCTCGTCTTCCATTGCTCCCACTTAACCGTGAGACTCCCACTCAATCGTGAGACTTTCCTGCAGACGATAATCGAAAACAACCTTCCTCAAATACCACTTGTTAGGGTTTGAAGGCAAATATCTAAAAGCTAAAATGCAGATTTTATCAAATAAACCAGGAAATAAAACACACACAGAAAAATAAGACAGAGAATTTAACGTGGTTCACCCCATATGGGCTACATCCATCAAACCGCAACCATCCAATGATTTTATTAACCAGTGCAAAACCCAATTACCATATCGCAAATAATCACCTTTTTCTTATCATCCTATAACTCTCTCCCAAACCCCTTATGACAAGCTTTTTAGAAGCTTCCAAATTAAGGTTATACAAAGTCGGGTTTTTTCCCCTTTTCGGTGATTTTTACCTTTTCCGGAGAGGATACATGAAGAGTGTACAGTATAGAATGATCAGTCGCCACATACCAATAAGGCTTATGCTAGAAAAAGGCTCACAATTTAAATTATTCTAAAATGAATAAACTTGACATTGAATTCTTTCCAAAATAGTCAACAACGATTGATCTAAAATAACCAAAGAGTGGCCATGAGTTACACCAAGGTAATAGAATTTGGAGAAAGGATTCAATAAGACTAACACTCATGGAAAAGTATGAATTCATGTGGATCATTGGAATAATTAGGGACTTGAAGAAGAGATTGAATAATTGAATATACCCACAAAAGAATGGATTACTCAAAGAAAGTGTGTGAAAAACATATTACATTCATGATTACTCACATGAAAATCTTGCTTGAAATCTTGGCTCATAAACTAATTCCTATCCACATTTGTTTTACCATATTTTTGCTATTATCCATACATTCACTATTTATCCATTGTTAGTGTGACCTTATTCACACTTACTTCCATGCATTTATTGTCTACTTCAATTTTACCATTTTTATACTAGGGTTTATTTCTAAATGGCCTAAGTTCGACCTAGCCTAATCAAACCTAAATTTTCAATCATTAAATTCAAATTTAAATTTGAATTAAATAAGTAAAACTCAAATGTCGTGACATATAAAGATATTTAATGTGTAATAATTCACATGAATTATAAAATAATATTTCAATTTTTAAAATGAAAATAAAGAACTAGATATATGTCTACATCAAAGATATAAATTTTGGATAGTTAAAAATTAATTTGTCGTTGCATTATCATCATTCTAAATTCATTAAATTTGAAATTAAATAATCCTAATATATTTTTATTTAATTATTTGCATCGACTTCAATTCAATTATGAGTCAAATAACCCATACTATCTCAATTAATTATAGCCCTAAATTTTATTATGCATTCAGTGGTTACTTAGCCACAATTTACCTATAAAAACTAGTTTTAACCTCCTTTTGTTAGGTAGAAACACTGCCAAGCACATCTACTCTCACAACCATCCAAACACTTACAGTTGATCTAGAAAACTCCATTTATTGTAGATTGGGAGCACAAAAAGGTCCTAATGCCATGGTTTTCCTGTGATCTCTCTCAAGACCCAAGCTATAGCATTCAACAAAATTATTCATAAAATCATACTCAAACAAGATATTTTCCCACTAATACAAAATTATTTCAGAACCATAAACAACTAAAAAAATATTTTTTCAACACAATAAATGTGTGTAAAAATAAATATTCTCCAATCTCACTTTCCATAATCATGAAACTATCTAACATGATTAAGCTACAAAGCCATCTGGTTGATACAAAGATGAAGCCAAATCACACTAATACACACCACTTAATTTAGAACAAGTAAACATGGTCCAAGCAAAGAACCTGATTCAAAAACATTTTACATACTATCTCGTGCTTCAATAGAGCCTTTACATTAATTTCTAAAGATAATTGTTTGCAATAGTAGGCACAATGTACATTGTGCATAAAACAAACAATGATACAGAACAACTACGAGACAAAACACAAGCAGATTGCATTTAAAAGTCTCATTTAACCGTGTATGTACAATGAAAGCTTTAGATCTCACACTAGTCTAGCCAGCTAGGACACCAGTTCTAATACTCTAATAACAAGGCACGGGAAGAGTCCACGAGTGAAAGTTTATCTAAACCATTGAGAGAATCTGCCTCAGCTGTGTATCGCCAGACTAAATGACAATCTAAATTCCACCACGAAGACGAAGAACATGTAAGCATTGTAGTCCATGAGACCACATCTCTTTGAGGCATTCTGTCAAACAGTTCACCTGCCTTGTCTATGCTTCCACATTTTGCATTCACGTCACCAGCCCATTGCATTTGCTTGAAAGTTTCTAAAGCCTTTCCAACAAATTCATTTTGTGCATACTCCTGAATATTATAATCCGCCAGAGTGCAAGCCTCTTCAAGCTGTTTTCCTGCAAAGTTCACATTGTCATTGGTGTCAAAGGTCTCGACTTCTAGTGTCATAGCCTTAACAGTGAGGGTTTTGAGAAAGATTTGCATACCTCCCCTCAGACGAAGCACAAGATGCAGAGTGGATTCCTTCTGAATGTTATAATCAGCTAACGTTCTACTATCTTCAAGCTGCTTTCCAGCAAAAATAAGCCTCTGCTGGTCGGGGGGAATTCCCTCCTTGTCCTGAATCTTGGCCTTCACATTGTCAATTGTGTCTGAGCTTTCCACTTCAAGGGTAATGGTCTTTCCAGTCAGAGTTTTAACAAAGATTTGCATTCCTCCCCTGAGGCGGAGAACCAGGTGGAGTGTGGATTCCTTTTGGATGTTGTAATCCGCAAGGGGTCGTCCATCCTCAAGTTGCTTTCCAGCAAAGATAAGCCTCTGCTGGTCTGGAGGAATACCTTCTTTGTCCTGGATCTTGGTTTTGATATTGTCAATGGTGTCTGAGCTCTCAACTTCCAGAGTAATGGTTTTGCCAGTAAGGGTTTTCACAAAGATCTGCATCTTCAAGAATAAAGTCAAACCTTACAAATAATCTGCAATATAACAAGAATACGTGTCAGGAGCACATTAGAGACAACACCGAGATTAAATATCAACTCAGGACCAAACACTGGTGATTGAAGAATGCTACCTATTACCCTAGTAGCTACAACCTCATCTATCAAGAAGAAACAAAGGTCCTAGTTTGGAAATACCACCAAGAGAGAATTGAATGATGCATTAGAAATTGAATGGCAATAATATCAACGTTAGAATATGCCACAACAATAAAACGAAGCTGTTTTATAATGGCATCCCTTAAGACGCCAGCAAGGAAACGGGAATTAAAGCATTTCAAGAAAATCAATGGCTTCATAAAGAGTGCGAAATATCATTAGTTGAACTCTTTCAAAAAATCTGTCATATTCTCGTACACACAGAAAAACCACAGAATATTACTGTCTAATACAAGTGATTCACAATTATGTAACATAACATTTTTTAAGTATATGATAGTTTATTGGGATTTACAGTAATTTGGAGTCAATTTTTGTATTTATACGGTTCACAAAAATTCATTATTGATGAATGATCCATTTAACACACATTGTATCTAAATGAGACTCATAGAGGAAGTACATTCCAGAACTACTTTGACTCAAAACACATTTATCATAAAATTTCTCCACAATAAAACCCACTTAAATTGTTTGGAAAACTTTCAATAATATATATTTTTTGAACCATTCATTAATCACCTATCAGAAAAAAAAAAATTAATGCATAACTCTTATATCACTTATCAGAACATTCAAAGTTTTAACTCTAATACTACTTCCATAATTGTCTTTCTGAAAAAGGTTTCCAAAATATAATTTTATTAGTAATTGTGTAACGCATTAAGAAAATGGATATTTAAAGCATTGATAAAAAAAATGTGAGATGAAAAAGTGACAACGTACTAAGGAGATACAGAAGTACCAAAAAATACAGAAGATTGACAAGCAAACAAACTGGTGTGACATACCTTATACATCATTTTTTTAAACTAAATATATAAAATATTGTGCATTCCTCATACAACATTTCAAAACAATTTTATTTATAAAGCAAAAAAATTCTTATAAATTAAGATTAAAAATTTATAATATTTATCAAATTCTTTAATCAAAATTAAAGCAAAATCAATGATAATAAAATATTAAAATAAAACAGTTCAAAAATAAAATCTAAAATCTTGCAAGCTCACACAGAAAAATTACAAATCCAGAGCACTAAAATATTGACATTGAAATAAAGAAAAAGGAAAGCGTGAAGGACGATGAATCGAAAAACCATTCGAAACAATTATTGGCAGACACAAAAATAAGAAAAGCAAAAGAAAATTGAAAAATGTTCAAAAGACCGTCATCATGATGAAAATCTGAAATTTTTTACAAAGTTTAATTTCAAAATCTAAGATAAATACATTATATAGGTTTTAGTATAAATATGTCCTGATTTAAGTTTAAAACCCAATCTATCATTAAATTATAAGCCGAATCGTGGAAAAGAAGACCCATGACTATTGAAATTTACAGAGATGGGGGACTATGATTAAGCCACGAGTGTCAGCTAATTTCTTATAGTATGATATTCTATTTTTATAATTAAAAAGAACAATAATTTTACCAAATAATCAATTTTTCATAAAACCTCCTTAGAACACAGAAACATAACCGTAATTTAAAAATCATCTACAAAATTTTAAAAACTCTCTTGTTCTATGGACTATGAAAATCTTTTTTTCCACAAAAATAAACACTGAAACAAAAGGTTTGAAAAAGAACTGAAACCCTAATAAATTTGTATTTCATCCAAACCCCTCCAAAGCCATTCATTCCCATTAACAATGAAACCCTTTTGACAAAAACAAAAACTTACAATGACGTATGATAAAAAGAACACAAACCCTAAGCAGTTCGTTTTCACCATTAACCAGCAAAAGCACAAACATAGAAAGAACACCAAAAAATTAAAACAGATGACTACCTGTAATGAAAAGCCTTCGCCAAGTCTCTTATGTTCAGAGGAGAGGAACATACAAAATATAATAGGGTTGATTAAGTTGATGCACCCCGCTAACGGTATTTATAGGTGATCGTTGAGATGCGACCCGAGAAACCTTGTGACATTTCACTACTGTCTATCCAGCCCCGCTGACATTTCTAATCCCCTCTTTTTATTATTTTTATTTATTAATTAGGTTTTAATATTTGTTTTTAAAACTTATCTTATTAATTAGGTATTAATATTTGTTCTTTAAACTTATCTTATTAATTTTTTTTAATATTTATTTTAAAACTTATCTTATTAATTGAGTTTTAATAAGTTTTTTAAACTTATCTTATTAATTAGGATTTAATATTTATTTTTTAAATTTATCTTATTAATTAGATTTTAATATTTTATTTTTAAACTTATTTTATAATACTAGTTTGAATGGACATGAGGAGACTGTTCTTATAAGAATAAAATTTTGTTAGGGATAGATGTTTTTTCTTTTTAATGAGTAAGTTTTATTTAATTTAAAATTATATTATAATTTCTTTTTTTAAATGGATTGTACAAAGGTACATCTAAGAGGAGATCAAGTTCGAACATTGACAATTTATAAGGTTAAGCTCAAATAAAATAACATAAAAACTAATTAATTAAAGTAATTTCAAAAAAGGGGGTCTTTATATCAAGATTCTCTCATAGATCACTAGAAGCAAAATTATCATCAATCGAATCTAAAACAATGAGTGCACTCTCCTCCTTAGGGATATCCTCTGAAGGCTATTGAACACACACTGAAAAAATAGTCAATTCTAGCTAAGGTAAATTTTCATAATTAGGCCAACTAGGAGCACCATACCCATGAGAGGAGTCAAGCCACCTAGAAGTACCCTACGTAGGCGATCGTGAGGATTGAGACCAATTACAAACAATATTATCTTTGTTTCCTTGAGGTTGAAAGTTGCGAGACTAGGACAACAATCACATTTGGTGGAGTGGTTACAACCTTACCAATGTCCTCGAGAAGGGGAAGAGGAAGGAGGTAGAACTTTGGTAACATCACAAGGAGCATTACCACAATGGTCCAGTGGCTCTTAAAAATAGACCACCTTAAGTGCATCTTTTCTAACTTACACATGAATTTTCATAAGCACATTGGAGAAAAGCATAGATTTAGTACAAAAAGAGAAATGAGCATTCACCAAATATCTTAGAAAAGAAAAATAACTCTATAAATGTTGAAGAGAATATTTTCCTTGAAAGCATGCCAAACTTGAGTATACTTGAAAGAGAGACAAGGCCAATCCCCAAATAAAACTATATGCCACGAAAAGAGAGCAGGTATAAAAGACCTAAAAATCATGAATCCAATTCCAAGCTTCTTGAGATCTAGAGTAGAACCAAAAGATATTCTTGAGAGTTTTCAATTGTCCATAGAATGGATAATGTGGTGAGGAAAATCCTTAATGAAGAAGATGAGAAGCAAGTGGGAGACCTTGAAAAAGAATGCACCAACCAAAATGAGCCAATTTAGGCTCAATAATGGCCAACAAGATGGCCTAACTTCTACATGATATCAAAGCCAGGTTTGTTAGAGTAAAGGTTTTAACTTAACTATGTTAATTAAGTTACCTTTATTCCTCTCGTAAGATTTCACTTTAGTTTGCATACTGTGACATTTAATAATTATATTAATTATTAAATGTCTACCTATTAGGGTTACTTTTAGGGTTGCACAATCTCTTTTTATAAGGATTGATCATTGTATTTTATTTTCTCTCTGATTAATACATTTTTTCAGCTTTCAAAGCACCTTTGTTTTTTTGTCTTTATCTCTTCTTTTTGTGACAGGTTATTTGCATGTAGGTGATCTTCGGAGTCTGTGAAGTTGGATTTCACAATTTCTACATAGTATCAGAGCTCCAAACCTATTGTTTCCTATTCATCTTTTGAAGGTTTTTTGGAGCTTCGAGGGTTTGGGGTTTGTCTTTTTTAATATCTAGGGCATACCTGTTTCATCAGACCATTTTGAGCCTAAACGAACCTCGCCATTGAGTCTGTAGTGGCCCAAAACCCCAAAAACAATTGTTCATTCATCCATTTTGGACAAAGTTGATCAGAGAGGTCGTACGGCCTCCCTAGCACGAGTTTCGAGGCAAAATTGGTGAAAAAAATAAAAAATATATATTAAAAAATCCAAATTTTTCAAGGTAATCCTATGCAACCAATTATAAAGGATGGCGCCACCCATAGGCCACCCGGCGGCCACCGTCACCAACGATTTCTACTAGTTGCAATCAAGCGGCCACCAAACCGTCGTTGGCCCACTGCTCTGCCGGCGCATCACCCCAACGCCGCCTGTGCGCCACTCACAGCCCGTGCGCCACCAACCCGCCACCCAAGCATCGCTTCGCCAGCCCCTTGGTCCTGCATGCGACCAAGGGCTTATTTTTTTTAAGCCTCTAAGGGCTTTGAAGGGCATATTGGGCAATTTTGAGTTGTTTTAACAAAATTGGGCATATTTTTGCATACGGTCTCCGTTTTGTGAAAACGAGATATCACCGAAAAGATGGTTCCGGGCACTATCCAATGGTGCTGGTTTTTTTTTGTGGTTTTGCATTTTTTATGTCGTTTTTTCCATCCAAAGTCAAATGATGGTTTCTACACTCCAGGAGGCATAACTTTTGTGTCTGGACTCCGTTTAGCACAAACGAATAGGCGTTGGAAAGGTGTTTCAGTGCTTTTTTTAGATCTATAGTCTATTTCATCAAAAAAATTACCAGGTATATTTTATTCAACTTTGTGTGTTTTTACACTTTGCATGATTACTTGGACATTCTGGCACCTACATGGGTTTTGTTTGCATTGAATGGGTTATGTTGATATGATTTATCATGGCTAAGAGTTTTAGTATCTAATTTTTTTATTTGAGTGAGTTCATGGGTTTTTCTACTCGCCCTTCAGTTGTAATTTTGGAACGGGGTAATTATGAGTCATGGGCAAAGGGAATTCTTACACAGTGTAAGTGGATCAATATTTTGCCTTATTTATTAGATCTCATACCTGCACTAGACACATCAAGGGGTTTATCAACCTGGGTTATTATTTGAGATCATATTGTAGGGGTTATTGGTTGTAGTGTTGATTTTGACATTTTGTGTGCTTTATCTAACATTTGTTGCCCTTGCACACTTTGGCAACATATTTGGGAGATCATTGGAGACCCTAATATCTCTTCATTCCCAGAGGATCCCGTTGTAGATTGTCTCATCGCTCTTGCAGATGTAGATTTCATACCCTATGATAATCATACTCTAGAGGAGCTTGAGTATCTCACAGGTCTTGCATGTGTCAATGGTTCAGAGACTTGTATTAATGTTCCCACTCTTCAGATTGAGACTTCATCAACATCTCTTGTTGTTCCTGATTCAGTGCAGTAGGGCATCATTCATCTTCCATACATAGCTACTTTGGACTCTTATGTTGCAGACATATCTTTCATGTTTGTGGAGTCCCATATTGCAGATTTGGAGGATTATTTTTAGGACATTCATCTCCTCTACCTTGACTGTCAGGTTATTACTGTACGCCCACCATTATCAGTGCATTCAAAGGTTGCATTTCAGGATTCTCCACATCAGTTTGGATTTGACATCATTTGTTTCAGTTCAGACAGAGAGATTCTTCAACATCCTATCATGGCACACATCTTGAGACAAATTGGTTCACCACTCTTCACAAGGTTTCTTTGACATCGTCCTTTGGATATGTTTCTTCCCAAGGGGAGGAATATCATTTTCCGCTTCAGGATCTCCTTTTGGATTCTACATCAAGCATCTACCATTGTGGCAGGAGTTTCTTCATTGTGGAGGGGGCTTCTTGTCTCTTTCTATCTCTCCTATGGAGACCATTGTATATGTACTTATATGATAGAATTTGTCTATGGAAGGTATCATGTAATCCTCCTCCTATCCTTCTTTCATTAGTGCATTTCATTCCTATCTTTGCATTCTATTTTGGGGAGAAGTTTTGTTCCCACTGGGTTTTCTCCTTTACCCTGTTTCTTTTAGTTTGTATTGCATTTGTAAATGGGTACCTGATCAGGCCTAGTTGTCAGGACCCATTTTTAATTTCATGCATTTTAGTTACCTTTTCTTTTTTGCACATCTTTGTAGTTGCACTCTTGCTCATCTTAAGGAGGGTGCTGGCAAGAAGTTGAGCCCACTTTTTGGTCAAAAAGTGGAAGTGTTTTCCCTAATTTTCAGAGTTTGACACATTTGACCTTAAAATTTGAAGCACTTAGAGATGAAATCTTCAAAAAATTCATTGATCATAAAATGTAGGACTCGGAGTCTAGTTTCCAAATATGTAATTTATTTCAATACCCAGATTGTACAAATTGAGTTTCAATAGGATTGTGTAAAAACCACTATTTAAAAGTCATTTTTTTACCATACCATGCACGTGTACAACATCCATATTTTGACCTAAATTATCATATTTTTCTAAATCCTTTTGGGAAAAGACTTGTGACTCACTAAAGCTTGTTTTGGATATTTTTTTGTAATTTTTTATTGAATTTTTTTTTTTTGTTAATTTTTTATCAAGCATATTTTTCGTTTTGAAAAATCGTCGTGTACGACACGCATAAGATGACCTAAAGTTATCATTTTTTGCAAAAAAAAAAAAATTAATTGAAAAGAATTGTCTAAAGTTTGTTCTTGTGAAATCCATTCGTCAAAATATTATGTAACTAATCAAAAGTTATTAAAATAGTAAAAAACACTGATATTTAAAGTTTATGGACCAGTTTCATCATAAATTAATTGAAAATAGAAAAAATAATCCAATTGTAAAAAAAAATACATATTTGAAATCTACATTGTCTCATCTAAAATGGGTTTTAATTTTGGCAAAAAAATCTGCAAAAAAAGTCGTCAGCCATATGTCCAAACTCGATTTTTTTCCCTAGCATTGTTAGAACCTTCAACTTGCAAGTCAAACCAGGCTGAAGACCTAGGTCTGGACTCCCAATGCTTTTTTCGAACCAAAATCCGAGGCAAAAACCTGACCACAAGGCAAAAAAAAATTGAAATTTTATAAAACGGGATCCCGTTCCCCTGCCAACGGTCTTGACAATAAATATTGGGAACGGGATCCCGTTCTATAATTGGGATCCCATTTCTTTTTAACTATGTTATTTAAATTTACTATCAAATTTTATTGTGAAGTCTGCAACTTCACATGAGAGCAGTAAAATTGGTCTATTTTTCATCAAGCATTTTTTTTAGAAGTGGTGACTTGCTTTTTTGATTAATTTTTTCAAAGGAGAGATCCCATTTTTTCAAAGAAAGAACAAAAGATCTTCAACTTGCAATATGAATTGATATTTTCAAAGGAGGCATGAAGAAATTAGTTTTAAAGTGGAATTGTGCTAGTTTTCTACTTGTTTTGAGGAACACAAGAGGAAGAATTTAGTCCTTATAGGTCTTGAACTTCCAATTTGAATTGAATTTTTTGAAGAATTTCACTATTTACATTCATTTGTGCTTGAGAATTTTATAATCATGGGAGATAAAGCTCGTAATAAGAGGAGGAATACATTGACTCCTGAAGAAATTGAAGCAAACAAAGAGAAGGAGAGACAAAGAGAAAGAGAAAGAAGAATAAGAATTAAATCAATGAATGATGGGGGAGCATCCAATTCCACAACTATTGAAGATGAAAACACAGAGGAGACCATGGTTGTAGATGAAGCGAATTTGCAAGAAGTCAATTTGGAGAAGAATATGATTATACAAGCAAGTCCTACTATGTCTTCAAATCCCTCTTTCAATGCTATGGAGAATGTTTCAATATGCACAAATCCAAGTACGTCTTCAAATCCACATTTTAGTGAAATGGTAAATTCGTATGTAGAAATTTTACAAGATGCTGGACTTAACGATGTTGACATTGATAATATTCAGAGAGATGAAACTTTTATAGAATTTTTTGAAAATGAAAATGAGAATGATCCTTTCGTTGAAAATGAAATTGAGAATAATCCTTTTATTGAAAATGAAAACAAAAACCATTTTGTTGATGTAAATGAAAATGAAAACCATTTTGTTGATGAAAATGTAAATCGTTTTGAAAATGAAAATGAAAATGAAAATGAAAATGAAAATGAAGATGAAGATGAAGATGAAGATGAAAATCTAGAATGTGATGTTGAATTTAATGAAAATACTTTTTTTTAAATTGAAAGTGGTGTTTTTGATAATCTTCCTGGTCAAATTTCTTAGAGGCAAATAAGAACACATGCAAATAAAATATACAATGAATTATTTTATCGTAAAAAAATTTCAATTCAATGTCAACTAATGATGCTATTGATGAGAATGCAAAAATGGGGAAAATAATGAAAAGGTTAGGCTTTTTTGTTAAACCAAAAAGAAAAGATCAATCATTAAAACATGCTATGTGTATAGTTGCTAGTTCCATTCAATCTATTGGAAAAAAATAGTTGATCTAAAGATAAAAATGGAGCGAGAAGAGCTATAACAACTGCTATAGTTAATAAAGCAACTTTGAATAAACGAATGGTAAAATATATTAGTGATGTTTTAAAAATACATCCTAAAACATTGCTAAGAGCGGCAAAAAGAAGATAAATTATAGAAAATGATCCTATCAACCAATGTTGGAGTTTCAATGGTCGACTCCCGAGGTTTGATATGAAATTGAATGTTGAAATTAAATCTTTGATTGAAAAATATTGGCATGATAATACTAGGGTTTCATCTAATGCTAGAGATGTTTTAAAATTAAGGGTGGGGTCCAAAGTTCGCGATCCTCACCCAAAACACCTATTACATACAACACAAACTGAATTTTATAGAAAATTTTGTGGTGATTTAGTGTTACCTAGTAATATTAAAATAAGTCAAAGGTCTTTTGAAAAATGTAAACCGTGGTATGTAAAAATTAATAAGCAATGAATATCTTTTTGTTGTAAAACACATGTTCAATTTCGTTATTTTTATGATGTTTTTTGATATATACGTTGTACCTTGCATACTAACATGATTATACAGGAATGTGGTATTAATATGCCACCTGAAGCAATAAGGAAGTTTATTTCAAGTTTGTTTTGTGAAAGATCTAATGGTAAATTGTTTTATTTAAGTTCTTGTATTTCTAGACAATGCATTGATTGTGGAAATCTTTCATTCTTAGGAATTTATTGTTGGAAGTGGATTCACTCTGAGAGGGGGGGGTGAATCAGAGTGGATCAATTTTAACTTTTAACTTTGAAATCATAATTTAACTTTTACTCAGTTAACCCAAAGAGACAGATTTGATTAAGCAAGTGAGCATTAATATTTCAGGTTAGATTGACATGAGACTTGACTAACGTTTACAACCCATTTTAAAAGCATCATATGATATTGTTCAATTAAAGCTTTATGAACAATCTTGTTGTGCTTTATCAACAGAGCTATAAAGCTTCATAATATGCAACTTTGACTTGCTTTTGACAAAATTTTGAGCATTCATATAATGAGCACAGAATGCAAAAGTTAATTCACTTTATGAAAGACATTCTGCATCGGATTTGCACAATTTAAATTTTCATGACAGACTTGAGCAAATTGACTTTAAACTTTTAAATAGCCTTGAAGTATCAGAGCATTGACCAACATAATTAGCACAATAACATAGATGATTGAAGGAAAGATTATGCAAGATAAACATAAATCACACAAATGAGAGACACATAAATTATCGAGTGGAAAACCCTCCTGGGGTAGAAAAACCACTCCTAAATTGCCTTACTGGCTTAATATCAAAAACCATTGCTTACAATGCCTTATAGGCTACTTTCTGAGCACCAACTCAAGGAGTACCATCCCCTCATTTAGAGACACCAATCTCAAGGAGCACCAACCCCTCATTCAGAGACACCAATCTCAAGGAGCACCAACTCCTCATTCAAAGACACCAATCTCAAGGAGCACCAACCCCTTTACTGTTTTAGTAAATCATACAATAATACAAAGGATCTCTTTGTTTCTCTTTTATCTATCAAGTGCCTCTTGACAAACAATAACTAAAATCCTCAAAGTTCCAAAATGAACCTTCATAATTTCAGGAATTGTTAAGCCTCAAGTCAACTTGATTATCAACTCATATTTCAGATTTTCAATCTCAGAGCTCAACATTTTTCAATACAGTCATTGTGATGCATTATCACAAGTTTTCCCTTTTGTTTCAAATATTTCTCATTGATCTTCTCTTCTTTTTTCAATTAACTCTCTATTTTTGTTTTTATACTCTTTTCATGGATTGTCACAGAAAATCAGTTAACCCCATTTTGCTCTTTCTATTTTTTCTTTATATTAGAGCCCTAATCTCTCTATTTTATTCTAATTATAGATTTCATCATTACATTCAAGGAAGGTTACAACAGTTGCTCATTTTTCTATTTCAGGGAATAAAACAAAGATGATTATTAGGTTACCATGCTACAGTCGAGCAGCAGTGATAGATGTTACCATTAACAAGAAGGAAGGATCAATCTAAATAAGGTCTCCTGATAGGAGTACTCAAGCAATGTGCAAATATAGAAGTCAGACTGAAACCTATTCTTTCACGTAGCCTGCACAAGCAGTGCTAAAAAAAAAAGAGGCATAAGATCTATAATAAACCAAAACTTCAATTGCCATGCAAAAGAAAACACTTATCCCTTATTAGCCTTATCAAAGAAGGTAACAGTTCTGTAAAGATAAAATAGATGAATACCTGTGAGGACCAAAGAAGAATTTTCCATAAGCAATTTACCAGAACTGTAGAGTAGTTGAGCAACCCGAGCCACATTGCTATTTTGAGTATTCACCCGATGCCAAGAACCTTACAGGAGAAACGACCATGGTGATGGTCTTTCAAAATTCTCCATTCACTGTCCAAGAGTTGCAGAAAATGACAGTCGAATTCACAGTGAAACGACTGAGAGAGAGATTCCATAGAGGTGGCAAGATTAGGGTTCCAAACCCTCGAACAATGAAGCATACAGATTTTCCCTATTTTCCACATGAAATCCTTTGCATAATATGATAGAATTTGGAGTTCGAGAGGACAAAAAAAAAAATTGAAACCACGTAAAACACTTTGAAATCTGTAGAAAGATCAACGACTTGCATGCCGACAGGAATAAATTGACATTTGTTTCCTTACTGCACAATCGCGGCCACCCTTCGGACTACCCACGGTACAGTGGTAGCTAACACTAATTGTTACTGCATCCTTTACCGCCCAACCACGGTCTTGCTTCAGACTACCTGCGGTATAGCAGTAGCTCCTTGTGAACTGCTAACCGTTTCCACCGTGTTATCGCGGTTATACTTCTGACAGCCCATGGTGTAGCGGTAATTGTCTTGCTTGCCACCAATGATTACCACTGCACTACCACGGTTACCTTCCAATTGCTCGTCGTATAGCGGTACCTATTTGCTTACCGCTGACTGTTTACACCGCATTACCATGGTTAACATCCTAGCAGCTCAAGGTGTAGTGGTAGTTGTTCTGCTTTCCGCTGGCGGTTTCCATCGCACTACTACGGTCACTGGCTTAACTGCCAGTAGTACTGCGGTAAGGCACATTAATGTCCACAGCCTTACCAATCCTTTTACTTGTTGTCAGCCTTTGAAGCCATGTTAATTAACCATTATGAGACCCGATAGAAATATAAAGTGCACTGCAATATAGAGTGCCAAAAAATATCCAAAGCCAAAAGATATCCAATAAATATCAAAGTCGATTGCCACCTTAGAAATTTATTGTATACTCAAGGACTTGTGTTGAGTAATATAGGCTGATATACATGTTGATTTTAGTAAGCCTTACACCCATTCCATATAAACACAATACCATATGCAAAGGCAATTATCAATTTGTTTACCTATGACCAAAACCAAATTTCCACCTCATTGATATCCAGTGCTATATAATATGTCCAATGGTATCCAAAACTTTGTGAAGAGATAAAGACTGATTTCATGTAAAATTCACAAAGCCATAATCACAATAGTGATCAAGTCCTTAAATAATCAACCTAAAGTAAATATGCCAATGTTAGATGAATACCAAATATCAACTGTGCCAATCAATAATAAGACCAGACTAAGAAATTCTTCCAAGGCACCAACCCAGGGTAGTTTTGACATCAAGGAAAAATGCCACAGATGAAGTCAACATTTATATGCATGAAAGTGTTGATAATGATTTTGGACAACAATTAGTAGAAGTTAAAATATTTAAGAATGTTCACTATTCTTTAAAAGATGGAAAAATAGGAAAGCATTGTGATTTAGTTATAGAAAAAGTTAGTGTTCATGCATTCATGAGTGAATTTAAGAATAAGATAGTACCAAAATATATCATGCACTCTCAACATGCTTGATGGCTTGATGGCCAATTTCGCACATGTAGAAACACATTTCCAATTGGTACTATATTTTCAGTGGTTGATTTTACGGAAAATTATACTTTAGCTCGCAAGAGGAAATTCAATCACAGTATTATAATTCAATGCAAGTAGCTATGTTTGTCCATATTTTTATAGACATGCAGATGATAGAAAATTTATGAGGGAGTATCATTTTTATTTGAGTGATAACCGATTACACTCATCAGAGTTTGTTCAATAATGTTTCAGTATATTTTACAGAAATTTAACAGAAAGAGGAATCCATATGAAAGAACACCTCATATGGTCAAATAATTGTATGGGGTTGTTCAAGAATGCTTGAATGTTCTATTGGTTAAGTAGGATTCACAAAGAACTTAATGTCCAACATATATGGAGTTTTTTTTAAGCTGGGCATGGTAAAGGAGAACATGATGGAGCTGGTGCGTGTGTCAAAGTAATTCTTGCTAGAGAACAATTAAAATTCTAAGATGCAGTAAAATTTAAAGATGTATGTGGGATTGTCGATCGGTGTAATACAATATTATCTACACCTAGTTCGAGTGAGTACTCTAGATTTCATCAATTATTTTGGTCGGTTGAAGAAGATAACATTGTACCTAGAGTTGACTGTGAGACAATCAATGGATCTACTAAATGGCATTCATTTAGGAGTTCGACAGCAAGCACATGGACTATCTAGACAAGGGAGCTTGCATGTTTTTGCCAATTTTGTATCTCAGGAGGTTGGGAAGCATGTGAAAATACAGAATGGGTTGAACAGTGGGAGCAAAGATCGTTGACACCTATACAAGCACATGATCAATATGAAAGAACTATTGAAGAAAATGATCAAGTGTTTGCATCTGAAGACTATGACCGTGTTTCAGACCTTGTACAAGAAGGTAATTTAATTCAATTTATTTCATTTTATTTCACTTTATTAAGTTATTTTTTAATACTAAATTATTTATATTGATATGCGCAAGTTATTAAATCATTTTTTGTTTGCAGGACATGTGTATGTTGTTGTTGCACCTGAGGAGAATGAAGAGCAAACAGAATATTGGTTGGCTCGTTGTGTGGAGAGTAAACATAATTTAATATCACCTCGAGAAGATGATGATGGTTATCATTATCCAACAGGTACCATGATCCCCTTAAGCAAGTTTTGATAACAATTTTTTTGATCCCCTTAAGCAATTTTTTAGAACAAGTTTTTCATCCCATTAAGAAAATTTTGAGAATTTATATGATGATTTTTTTCATGTTTTCCAATAGGATCGGTTGTGGTTGTTGGCACTTGGCTACGAAAATACCTAGCAAGGAATAATGGTCTACCTGCATTCAAAGATTATGAACCACATAAAAAAATTATACATTATTCACATTGGTGGTGGCAACAAATATAAAACTAGATCGGTATTGCGGAAGACCTGTAAATAAAATGTTATGGACAATTTCTATGGAAGAGCATGAGACAATCATAGATGCATTACAAAAAAGAGAGGATGCAGATGGTACAATGGAATAAGTAAATACAGGTAAATATAGTTTAAGTTTTATATTGTCCTTTTAAATAGAGGTAATTATTAGTTAAAATATATTTAAATACATATCTTGATTACATATTGATATTTCTTGTACATTAATAGTTAAAATTGATTTATTATCCTTTTTTGTATCATTAAGCCATCATTGTATTGATCTCATACTTTGAAACAAAAAGGAGAGGATGCCTGGATTCAACCTACACACGTGTGGAATACTTTTAAATGCAAGTACTTGAGTTGTGTACATATAGATAGTTTTATATAAATTAAAATATGTATGTTTTAATGATTTAATTGATATTTCTTGTACCTTTTTGATATTAGGCGGTGTGAAGACCTAGTACATTCTGGGCATGAGTTTGAGATGTTCTTGAGATGGCATATCCAAATTTTGTAAACATTATTTTGAGATGACATATATGTACATATATGTCCTAGTATGTCTTCAAATCACTAAATTTCATGCATACATTATTGTTAAATCAATTATATCCTTAAGATGGTGTATTATGACCCCTTAAGACATTCCCTTAAGATATTGTATTGTGACCCCTTAAGACATTGTATTATGACCCCTTAAGGCATCCCCTTGAGAGATTGTATTATGAACCCTTAATACATCACCTTAAGACATAATATGACCCCTTAAGATGTTGTATTATGACCCCTTAAGACATTGTATTGTGACCCCTTAAGACATCCCCTTAAGACTTTGTATTATGACCCCTTAAGACGTTCTATTATGAACCCTTAAGACATCCCCTTAAGACTTTGTATTATGACCCCTTAAGATGTTCTATTATGAACCCTTAAGACATCCCTTTAAGATGTTCTATTATGAACCCTTAAGACATCCCCTTAAGACACCGTATTATGACCCCTTAAGATGTCCCCTTAAGACGTCGTATTATGACCCCTTAAGATGTCCCGTTATTTGTTTTCAATGTACCTATTTGTTTTGACAAGTTATAAATTAGTATTGGATGCCATTATTTGTTTTGAAGCTTATAAATTAGTATTGGATGCCATTATTTGTTTTGACGGCTTATAAATTAGTATTGGATTCCATTATTTGTGTTGACAGCTTAAAAAATAGTATTGGATGCCATTATTTGTTTTGACAGCTTATAAATTAGTGTTGGATTTTATTATTTATAGAATTTATTAATGCTTATGTTCTCTAATCTTGTATATTTTTGTTTATTTCTTAAAATTTTATCCTTTCTGGTATATAAACGAATTGCTTTTGTTTGTAAATTATGATTTATTGACTAATTATTGATTGACGTGAATTGAATAAGTTCATTGACTAATTATAGCTAATTATTGAATGTACATATCATGTATGAGATCACTAAATTTTTAAATTATAATTATTAAAATGTCCTATTAATTTCAACTTTAATTTCATATTTATATTTAATTTCACTTTAATGTCCTATATTAATATCTTGACTATGAACATAAAATGCATAAATGTATATGTGTAAATTAAAATTTCAAACAATAATAAAGTCCATAATTTATGTAAATATATTAAGTGCATGAAACCAATATATTAAGCGCATGAAAAAAATTTCATCAGAGTACAACCCATGAACTAAAGTCCAACTAAGTAGTCAAGAACCATGAAATATAAAGTCCAACAGAGTACATGAAAAACCAGAAATATAGTCTGCAAAATAAACAAATATAACCCACAAAATCATGTTTCTAGGTCGTGTATTGTCTCTATAATCAAGAGACCTCTTCATGCCATGTGGACTATGCAAATGACCTAAAACACTATGTACAAGAGAAAGATGAAATCATATGTAAGACAATGAAAAAATATTTAATGACAATTTAATTTATAATTCATCATATTAAAATTAAATTACAGTCATATATGGGTTTGTATGCTCTACTGCACCTGAAGCAACCTCTACATTCTCTAAATCAATCTACATAAACAAGACAAAGAAATTTGAAATTAGATGCACAAGTCTACAATTAAAAATGATTCAATTGAAATTAATTTATAATTTATCATATTTTAATTGTACCATATCCATAGGTTGTGCACCCTCTTCTGCAGGACATGTTTGTACATTCTCAACTACTAGATGTGTCACATGCTATAAAAGAAAAAGAATTTAAAACATGTATTAGCTCAAATTATATATATATTCAACTTGAAATTTAAAATTAAAGTTATATATTCATAATATATAATTTATAATTGAATTTAAATATAATAAAAAATTTAAATTACCATTTGATCTGGAGCTTGCTCTGCATGCCCTCCTGGAGATGTAACTATGTCTGGGTCAGGGTTGAAATTCGCACTAACAAAGTCCTACAAGATCAAAATTAAAGCATGTACATACTTGAATTAGGTATATATATACTCAAGTTTGCACATTTTGTGTAGAATTTTTTTTAAACAACCTAAAAACTCAGAGGCCTCACGAGTAACCGCAACATCTAATGTTTGCCCGATGCCCATTCTCATTGTGGTATCAACCTAGACATACATGTAGACATGTAACACAAGCTTATAATATTTACAAGTGTACATGCACATTTCATATATAGTGAATTAAAAATTCATAATTGTAACTATACTAATGTAAGTTAAACAATTTACAATATAAATGTACCTAACCCTGGTCTACAATGACCGATAGTGGAGGAGTGCTCGACATCCCCTTGGGTGGAATCGATGTGGAAGTCGATTGACTCGCCTAAACCAACATAAATATTTCAAACATATATGTTATTCAATTATAAATTTAAAACTCAAGTTAAAAATCATTTCATTTACAATTTAAAAAATTGAAATCAAAATACCCCATAAGGGTTGCCGATTAGGACTGGTGTTGATGTATGTACTCGTGGAACGGATGATTTCCCCATCATTACTATCATCTGTACACCAAACATTTTGATTGTTAAAATGTATTGCAAACTAAATACTTTGATATATACATTCATCAAAATTCTTATAAAATGAACATGTAGATGCATATTTATACTTGTGTAGCAGTGTCCTCGGGATGTTCGCCTCTTGTAATAAACTCTACAAATGAACCGATGTGACCAAATGAACCACCAGAATCTCCACATCCACCCGAACTAGGTGTGGCCTGATTAGGTCCATAGCATACTTGATGGCAACTAGTACATACATGTGGGATAGGCCTCGACACTCCTAGAGTGGTACTCAGACCAGCTCCATAAAACACTCCTCCATCATCATCGTCTCTATGCTCCCACCCGCTATCACATAAGCATGTTGATCAAGGTCTCCTACGAGTGTACTAAGGGAACCTAATGTCAAGACCATAGATCGATGATGCACAGGTGCAGGAATGGGAGGACTAGGAGCAACAACAAGGGCTTGCATGTGCACAAGGCATTGGGGATCAACCCTTTCCCCTAACCTCTATTGTGGCATGCTGCCACCAACACCCTAAAATGATTTAAAATAAAAATAATTGGGCTTTATCCCCATAACAAACTCTACTTACAATTTCCTCAAAAAATACAATGGGCACTCCCAATTAGCATGTGGGGGACTATCAAAAACCATATACCATCAATCCCAAAAATGTGCACTCATATCTGGATGTATGCACCACCTCATGGATATTCTAGACTTGTTTGTAGGAATGGGCTGTCGAGTAACGGGGTCGAGAAAGTAGGGGGCTAGGTGGGATTTCATTATTTTAAGGTCTAATATTTGTTTATAAGAGAGACCGTCAGCATAAAATTGTCTCATCTATTCTTTGTCTCATCTATGCCTATCTAGATTAGAATCAATGGTCCTAATGGCATCCACAACATTTTGCATTACAGATGTAAAACATCTAACATGTGGTGGAATCAATGCTTGACTCTGCATAGCATTGATTTGATTTTGTATGGATGCAACCTGATCATTTATGTGTGCTTGTAAGCGAGCCTCATCAGATGCAATAGGTTGTGGAGGTGGCATATTAGGTGGAGGGGGGGTGGAGGGGGAGGTGGAGGTGGTTGAGGTGGTGGATTGATGATATCATCAATGTTAAAATCATCCATGATATGAGATATAAGTGTGCACCTGCATTAAATTATACTAAATTAACATTCAAACTTAAAAAATTACAAGAAATAGTTAAATTTGAAACACACATGCAAATTTGTTTAAATATGATGTGCATACATATATTAAGATCATATAAAATTGAAACACACTCCTACATCGATTGAACTTGATCAAGTAAACTGTGTGCATACATTTAAAATAAATAAAAAATACCATGCATAATTTGCATGCATACATCATTAAACTAAACTATGTACATACATACAAATTTCAAAATTTAACAACTATGTGCAATTTTAATACATGTGTACATAGTAAACAATAAACTTGAAACATTCACAAAAATATCATTTTATGTCTAACGCATATATATATTACAATTTTCCATCATGATCAGACTAGATAGTCATAAAATATATACTATTATAAATTCCTCATTATAAGTTCATAAATTCCATCAAATTCATAAATTCATGTCACTAAAAATATCCATCTACAACCAAAATCATAAATTCAAGTCACTAAAAATATCCATCTAGAACCAAAATCATAAATTCACGTCACACAAAATATCCATCGTTCACCAAATTCATAAATTCATAACTATTTAAGATCGTTGTCTTAATTTAAAAACTATTGTTGCTCTCTCCTGCATCTCTTCATTTATTTGTGTTTTCCTTTTCAGAATCAGAAGTTCTCCTCTCCTCTAGCCATTGTCGATGCTCATCTAAGATCCCATCCATAGCCCTGACAACATCAACAATGGTTTGCATCCTATATGCAATCATCCTAACAGGTGGTGCGACAAATTCTTCACTTTGAAAAATGTTGATTTGATCTTGGATGGTTCTAACATTGGAATTGATTCGTGCTTGCAAACAAGCACCATCGATTTCAGGTGTTGGAGGTGGGGGATTATGAGGTGGAGTGGGTGGACGTGGAGGTGAAGGTGGTGGAGATGAATGGCACAGAGGTGGATTGCGAATATTATTGAATCGATCCATGTGATCTCTAGAAGATATGAGTGAACCTGCATTAGATTTGTAATTTCAAAATGTAAGATACATGTTTAGGATTTATACCCTTAAACCATTCAATATAAATGGCCTAATTGAATACATATGATAAAATAAGTAAGCCTCATTTATGTCTAAGGCATGTTACTTGAATGAAAATACAATTAACTATTAATATAAGACAATTTATGAATGTTATAGGGTTTACGGTTTAGAGTTTAACATAGATCCCCTTAAGCCATCCTATCACCCTAAACCATAAATTAATCAACCTAGATCATGATTTATCTCATTCATATTATAATCTTGCATGATCTTATTATTGTTAAATTTGGTTTACGAAACTTAGGGTGAAGTTTTGGTGTCCCTTGGAATATAATGGACTTACAAGTTAGTGAAGAACATTTTCTTGTGGAACAGTTGATTGAACGATTTAGGGTGATAGGATGGCTTAAGGGGATCTATGTCTAGTGAGGTCCTAGGACAAATGACATGGCTCAAGTGAATAAAATTTGGTGACGTTGCCCAAGGCAACCAAATTTCTTTAAGGGCCTAGGAAAAAATGGTGTCTTTAGCTTGTTTAGGGTTTTGAGTTTTGAGTTTAGGGTTTACGGTAATACGATGGCTTAAGGGGATCTTTGTAGTAAGGTTCTATGACAAAATGACATGGCTTAAGGGAATCAAATTTGGCTTAAGGGGATCTTTGTAGTAAGGTTCTACGATAAAATGTCATGGCTTAAGGGAATCAAATTTGGTGGAGTTGCCTAAGGCAACCAAATTTGATTTTAAGGTCCTAAGACAAAATGGATGCTTTAGTGTTGAGGGTTTAGATTTTAGAGTTTAGGGCTTAGGGTTTAGCGAGCTTAGGGTGAAGTTTGGGTGGCCCTTGGAATAATGGACTTGCAAGTTAGTACCTAGTTTATGAATATTTTTTATTTTATGAATAGATTGACTATTTCCGTAATAGAAACACATAATTATGTATGATTAAGATTGAGTTGATGTATATTTTAATAGGATGTTTTTTTAATTGAATATAATATTATTTTATTTAATATTTTTTTCATTAATATTAAACTCACTTAAATGAATTTTATGATATAAAATGTATAATATAAAATTAGTTAATGTTGAATCAAGTATTTTATTTTAGATTGTTTGTAATGGAAAGAACCTAAAAGAACTTAGAAAACAAAAATATTTAGATTATTTAGTGTCTAGGTAACTAGTGCAAAAATTTAAATCCTAGACCAATCCTCTAAGTATATATATATGGTAAATCCTAAACCATGGATTTAATCATTAAAATTTTAAAATTTAAATTCAAAATTTTCCATCCCTTACACATTTAATAATACATTATGAGCCAACTAAACTTGCTTAGTATTCAAAGGCATTCAATTGTCTTTATTTTATCATTTAATTACACTTGATCGTTATTCACAAATCATTTAAATTTTTAAAAGTACTATGCTAGGAACACTTCAATAGGAGGACCTAAATTTAATCTAATTATGCATGACCATTTCCAAGTTTGAATACTATTCTCCTCAATCATTCCCATAATCATGAACTTGATCTTATCATGAGGGCTAACCTATGAGAACATGTCAATTGAGATCCAACACTCACCCCTAGGTATTTTTAAATGCCACTACTTAATAACTTAAATCTTCATTTCTAATAGTTAATTTATATGTGTCAAGTAACCCTCTCATTTAATTTCACAAAAAATCAATATTATGCATATTCCCTAAACTCTATTCTTTAAATTAATTTATATATTTCTTACCATTATTTTTCTCAAAAATGTATTTAAAAACTATATTTTTCTTCAAAATAGATTATAACTTAAATCTTAATTTCTAATAGTTAATTGTTCAAAATCCTCATTTTTTCTCTAATAGAATAGACATCTATATTTTTTAAAGAGAGTTGATTTATTTACCATCCCTAATAATTTACATTTCATCAAAATACCCCATTTCTTCTTAAGTAGTTCAACTTCAATTCAAGAACCCTAGATCCCTAGATGAAGCTAGATGAAGCTAGATTTTGAATTTAATCCTCACTTAAGGTTTCATAGACCCTAGATGAAGCTAGATTTTGAATTTAGAGTGTGTTTTTATTTTTGTTTTATTTTTATTTCATCTTTTTAATAGGACTGATTATTTGACCTATAATTAATTATCAAAATTCATATAAAATATAGTTCTAAATGAAAATTCATATAGCAATACTGTACTCATTTCACAAAAAATAGAGTTTTTTTCTAATCTAATTATAATTTGACATTGAAACTAAAGTTTAACATATCATTTTCTCCATACAATGAAAATTAAATTTAAAACATTTAAGCAATGCAAATGAATTTTCTTGAGCTCGAATATTAGGGTTTTCAAAATCAAAATGATTTGTTCGATTTCAATTTAGGGTTTTAGCAAAAAAATTGTTTCAATTCAATTCGGGGTTTCAATTTCTAAGCAATTAGGATTTTTAATACAATTTTTTAGTTTCATTTCAAACTAGAGTTTTGAAATTCTTTTTTTTTGCTTTGATTTGAATTCGAGATTTCAAAAAGCTTGATTAGGGTTTCTAAATCCAAATTTTTAATTCATTTCAATTTCTAGGGTTTTGAAATGCAATTTTTTTGTTTCATTTCAATTAGGGTTTT
This sequence comes from Sequoiadendron giganteum, assembly GCA_007115665.2. Lineage (NCBI taxonomy): Eukaryota > Viridiplantae > Streptophyta > Pinopsida > Cupressales > Cupressaceae > Sequoiadendron > Sequoiadendron giganteum. The sequence continues at coordinate 35,056,974 of VCHN02000014.1, forward strand.
CAAATTCATTTTTTTTGTTTCATCAAACAATTCAAGTTTCAAAAGTTAAATTTTGTTTCTAAAATACAATCCAAGGTTTTTTTTGTTTCTATTAAAAATATTCACAACTTGACGTATTTTTTCAATCTATTTGTACAATTTCTCATTTCTACAATAACACGAAATAAAATGCTTAAAATGTAAAAAAAAATTGAAATAAACATGCTAAAAATAGTTAATTTATCAACAATTTCAATTTGGAATGAAAAAATGCCAAAAATGGGGGAGAGTACGGTACGTGGGAGGTTTCCTGGGGTTGCTATCACTCTGAAATCGGGATCCTGTGCGCGCTCCAGTAAAAATGAAGATTTCTTCATTTTTTTTAAATAAATAGTGTTACGAAATGGGATCCCGTTTTTAACAAATCGAGATCTCGTTTCGTCTCCGTCGGTTTGAGACCCTCTAGCAAACGGGATCCCATTCTTAAAAATCAGGATCTCATTTTTGCTTAGCTGATTTCATTTTTTCGGCTAAGGAAAAAACTTCCACGTTTCGTGAACCCAACTTTGTGCATTTACCCTAAAGGTTTTAACTTAATTATGTTAATTAAGTTACCTTTATTCCTCTCTTAAGATTTCACTTTAGTTTGCATATTGTGATATTTAATAATTATATTAATTATTAAATGTCTACCTATTAGGGTTAATTTTAGGTTTGCACAATCTCCTTTTATAAGGATTGATCATTGTATTTTATTCTCGCTCTCTGATTAAAAAAAAAATCAACTTTGAGAGCACCCTTGCTTTTTTGTCTCCATCTCTTCTTTCTTTAACAAGTTATTTGCATGCAAGTGATCTTTGGGGTCTGTGAAGTTGGATTTCATAACTTCTACAGTTAGCACTAATTCAGCTAGCCCACCAATAGGAAGATGAGGAGAAAGCCATAAATATCCTTTGTGGGGTTTTTAATTATGAAATTTTGTGGAGGTACCATTTTTAATCTTCCATCAATCCTTGAAGGAGATAGTCCTAATTTTGTGAACCATCCAAAGAGGAATGACATCAGTAACCACATGAAGGTTCTCCTAGTCTTCACCAAACAACCTATATTTGTGTTTGATCTTAGACCAAGGAAAAAAATTATTGGTGTCTCTATGAATGAGACCAAGAAGAGTTATAATTATTTTCTTAAAAAAATTCAAGGCATGAATCCATGGAAATTCAGCCAAAGGACATTCTTGATAAGAAAGAATGTGATACCATCAAATAGATTATTGGTTGATATAAAGGCCATTGCAGAAATCATTCCCTACTCAAATAATTCAATGCTTGATAACCTCCCAAGATTTCCAAATACTTTTAATGAAAAAAGTGCCTTGAGTTTGAATGGGATCCATCATGATGTGAAGAGTGTTGAGATCCAAACCTTTTTACACTACTCATCCAAAAGGGAGACTTAAAATAATGCAATGCCTAATGAGAAAATTTTAGGCTTTCTTTCTCACAAGAGCTCCAATAATCCATTTCGCACAAAGGGGTAACCTTAAAAATGAATCGAGAGAAAATATAAACCACTGGCTTCATGAGAGATAACAATATTCCCAAGCAACACAATGTAATCCACTAGGAACCCATCATTAGATTCCCAAAGAAAGTCTCTAAGAAAAAAAAAAAATTGAATTAAAATCTTGGAAGGGAACCCAACAAGAAAAATAATATGCATGGGTGGTTTCCAAAACTTTGGAACAAATCTAGAATTTGTCAACCAAAGAAATAGCCTTGGTGATTCAGTAGTTCAACTTCTTCTCAATCCTATCAATAATAGAATGCCAAAGGGCGCCAAGAGAAGCTTGAAAAGTAAATATAATTTCAATAAAATAAAAAATATGATGATCAATCTAGGTAAAAGCAAGAAGTTGGGTCCATGAAGAGGGGAAGTTTCAACCCAAAAAATAGTCGCACGAAATGCGTACATATTTTTATAAAAACAATTGTTGCCTCATTTTTCTTGTGAATTTGGAGGCAACTGAGAGCGATAGAGAGAAACACGTATGTGTTTCTAAAGACCTAACCACCCCAAATTTCAGCTGCCACCGCCTCTCGTCAACATAAGTGACCTCAACAACCTCCTAGTTGTTTAAATTTTACATTTTTGGCTTTATATGTAGCATTTTTTGTTTGTAATTGTAGTTTAGGGTTTTTTTTAGTTTGGTTGTAATTAGCTTGTTCGATTTATAGTTTTTAAATTATATTTACAAACAAAATTATCAACATAAACCAAAAACCTTAAATTCTAAACTAAAAAATCACAAAATCTATACATAATTTAACTAAAACCCTAAACCACACAAACCATAAAACCTAGACTTAGAAACTAAAATCCTAAACCCTAAGTTCTACAAAACTTAGACCTAAAAATGAAAACCCTTAACCCTTAACCTTAAACCCTAAACCATAAAACCTTAACCTAAAACCATAAACCATAAACCATAAACCATAAAATCTAAACCTAAAACCCTAAACCCTAAACCCTAAAATTGATATTTAATTCATCCCATAATTAGTTATAAAATATCTTTTATAAGGCTTTAATGGGATGTCTTAATCACACATAAATTCTATAATATCTTAGATCATTGATGAATCATTCTAATGGTAGTTTCTCCAACCCATCCTCCTATTCCAACCTTGAAGTTATACCACTGGCATGGATACTACCACCTTTCCCATTAACTTTACTCCATCACATGGCCTATCTCATGGTTACATTCATTTCCTTATGAATAATACTAGTGCTTTCATTCCTTCTAGAAGTGTTCCCACACCTAAGATCCTACCACTTATATAACCACTATGTTGCCACAAAATATACTCATATATTTATACTATCCCTCCATCTTATTCCTAGATCAATAATTATCATAATGTGTCAAATCCATTCATAACTATTTTCTTAGCTCTTACATCACAACACTAATATACCTCCACTATTTCACATACTCCTAATACCACTCAAGTCTCCATCAATACCTTGTACATACACTAATACAAAAACTAGAAACTTTGAAGTACAGACTCAAGGATATCAAGAAATATTATATTGACTACAATCCTTTGTATTTCACACCTTTGTCTTTTCACCTGTTTATTAGATATCCATGTAGTTAAGGTCAAAGGTCCTCTAATTAGGGATTATCCAACTAGAAATTTCAAATCTAAACTTCTTTTTTTAAAGACACGATAATTTAATTAGTAAAAATATCATGTATGTAGAGAATACTTTTTAATATTATTTATTTAATTCACATTTAATCTAGCTAGAGGTCTCAAACATATTTCTAGGAATTAACCTAAATAGTCATAAGCTCTAGATCTTATTATAGATTGAACTTATTGCATATATTGTATTTTCACCTTTCTCATCAACATATATTTTTATATCCATCTTCTTCATCTAATCTTCCTAGAATATTTCCTCTTTCAACTTGTTTAATATTAGATAGGTCCCTTTTTCTCTATTGGACTACTTACCTTCTCAAATCTAATGTTGTTTATACTCAAATCATACTAGACATAGATTTATCTACAAAATGTATAGAATAAATTATGGTGATCCACAACACATTTTAAAATATCTATAATAGATTATTGTGATAAGGATCCATCAAATCAAACTAAGATATTTTTTCTCATTGGTTAACCTTGGGAGTTACCTACATTATCTAGTTTTAGCATGTAAATAAACTAGTAACATGCACTTGATATTATCATTTTTATATATTTTAAGATAGGTGTCTCCAAGTTTTATGTGGTTCCATACATTACCGAGCTCTTAGGACCTATAATTAAGTAGGTATAATTAATAGTTATCACAATTCTTAAATGCATGTCACATCATTTAACAAGTTATCGTTATATATAATAAATAGTGCATGATATAGGTTGGACAACTAACTCTTTGGATTGATATAGGTGTGATAGAAAAATGTGTATTTTAAGTTTTTTCCATGGCCTTTTGAAAGTGATAGTTACAATGTAATATTTTTTTTAAGGCAAGTGTTGGATGATGTCTTTAAAAGCTCAAGAAAATTCTAAAATTTAGTTCCAAAAGAGATATTTTAGCTTGTGTGGATTGCAATTTCTACATGAGATTGGATTATTTAGGTTATTAGTAAAAATATGGGATGAAGGGGGGAGATTAATAGTATTAGCTCGGGAAGGGAAGTTGAGATTCATATTTTTTAATTATTTCATTGAGTGTCACTGAAATGGGGGAAAAATGTGGGTGATAGATTTTGAATGGGGGTATGCACCTACACTTTCCCTCCTACTTTCATTAGGAAAAAGAGATCCCCTAAGGAAATATTAACTTTCATCTTTAGGTGAGTCAACCTTGATGGGGATCTTGTTTTTTCCCTTATGACTTAGGATGGGGTGAATCAACCTAAACTGCACTTTTGGGAGATGAATGAAAAATACCAAATGAATGCAATTATACAATGTAACACTTGAAACATCAATTTAAAACCTTTTACTAATAGAATCCAGAAATTTTTAGCAAATCTAAGAAGGATGTGATTTTATGCACCTATGACAAAAAGGTTCTGCTAAGTGTCCTCCTAGGACTCATTCACCCAAGGGTGAATGGGTCTTGCTACAAGGGTAAAAAATCTTCTTTTACAATCCTATGATCCTAGGTCTGCACTCCTCTTTCCTCTAAGTTTCACGGTCGTAAATTCATAATTAAATTCTAAAAGTGAGTTTTTGTGGCTTGACAACAATATTGACAACTTTTACAATTTTGCTCCTTTGATAGATCTTCAATCATTCTTCAACCTAAGATTTGCAAAACACACAAGAGGGAAAAATTATTTGTTTTTTATGAATGGGGGTTCACCTTGGTCAAACCCTGTTTTGGTAATTAAACCTTGAAATGAAACAATGAAACATGGAAGGAATAATGAATGAACACTTGATATGTTGCAACTCACCAAAACCTTGAAGAACTGAAACTTAGCACATCTCTCCAAGGTCTTGATCTTGCATGAAATGGCTTTATTGGATGTTGATCTTGATGCTTTAATTTTTTACTTGAATTCTTGAAACCTACATCACAATGTTAGCTCCAAAAACATGCATAGATGCAAATAACTTTGACATGATGTTTGAGATCTTGAATGCTGCAACAAATTCTTGAGAAATTGCTCTTGAACAACTTTGGCAATAATATTTGCTATAATTATTTCTCTCTTGAAAATATAGCTTGCTTCTAGGATTTGAAGTGATAAAAAGACCTTGCTTTTATAGGTAATTTTCTAATTTCCCAAAAATTAAACATTACAAGACAACATTTGAAATTGGAATTGGGATCGCAAAAAGGATGCCAAAAATATAATTTGAATTTGAATTTAGCAACTAAAGTGGACCCATTCACCCAAGGGTGAATGTATCCTGGCCTAAATTACTAGGACCTATTCATTTTGGGGTATTTTTGTTTATGATAAAAGCAAGTTTTGATGGGGCCTCAAAACCCATTATATTTTGGCATGTTAAAAATGATAATTGCATTAATTAAATCATGATTCCCCTTTCAAAAATTGCAATTAATTAGGCTTGTAGATGATAATTGGTCCAATTAGAGGCTTAATTAAGTCCAATTAAATTAGGGGGCCCAAACATAGTGTGAAAATGTAAAAGAGTACATTTTCCAACACTACATTTAACCCCAACTTTAGTGAGAGGATAAGACCTACACTCAAACTCACACTAAAGTAGTCAAACAAGTGTCAAGAGAGGTCTAGTTGTACAACTATTAGAAAGATAATACAACAAAGGTCAAGGAGGATGATCAAGCCCCCAAGATCGAAGATCTCACAAAAAACCAACAAAGGCACAAAGAGACACATGCCTATGTTAAATATGCAGCAACAAGACAAGATACACAAGCATACAATGTCAAAATTAGAGGAGAGAGAGAGGGGATAGAGATGGATCAAGACTCGATTGTTTGTCCAATCGATATGGATGAAGCCTTAGATATTTTTCCAAAAAAGTGCTTCCAAGTGGAAACCCATTGTCCACTATGCAAAAAAAATATGCACATGCACTAGTGAAATCTACTATCCACTAGGTGACCCCCAAAAAGTGGCTAATGGGAAGTTGTGCCAAGTATATGCTCCCATTGTACTAACCATACCAAAGTTATACCACTTGATAACTTTGTCAAGGCACCACATAAATGGTCACAAGGCTAGCAAGTTGTGTTATGCTAGGCACTCATGAAAAAGGCTCCAATGGCAAGCAAGTTGTGTTATGCTTGGTAGTTGTTTGAACAACATAAAGGCTCCATTGGAAAGAAAGTTATGTTATTCTTGGTGGCCTTGTTACATGCAATAAGATAGGATATTCAATGGGGTTTTTCTTAGTTCATGAAAGGTCTCACCTTAGGCTAATGTAAGGGATGAAATGAGCCTACACAAATACAAAGGGAGTGGATACAAAAGTGTAGGTGAAATTGCCACGAGGTGTAATTTTACGACACTATAATTTTATATATTAATGTGTATATTTCTTAATTGCATGAATAGGTGAAAATCCAAAAAATATAAGAGAAGAGGTCCAATCATTAATTTAGAAAGTGAAATTCATTTATTGCTTCTTCATCTTCTCAACAGACAAAGAGTCATCAACTATTCCATGTCACTATATATGATTGTCTATGTTATGATTTATATATATATGGCTTTATTGTACATATTTTTTATTTTTTTTGATGTATAATAGTGTTCCCATATGGATTTTTTTATACATTCATTATATTTATGGCATTATGTATACACTATATGACATTTTCATGATATTAGGTATATGTGTTGCATCTTGTTTAATTAGCCTAACTTATTCATTGGATTATTGTATTAATCATTTGATAACAAACAATTAGGAAAGACAAATTGATTATGTTAAGAATTGTTAAAGCATATAAATAAGAATCAATATACTAATAACTAATTTTGCAAGTCTAACAAGAATCGTTGACATTGTCTTAGATAAGAGAGAAAGTATCATTGGGGAAAAGGTTCTAGTCAATGGGGGTAATTTGTCATGATGGAATCTACACATATAGATGTATGTGAATAAGATTTGGACTTATTATTTTTAATATATATTAAATATAATTTTATTACTTTATGAATAGATACGGTTGGAGCCTCTCATTTGAGTAAATGATTTTGAGATGCTTTACTTTCATTTTACCTTGTGAAAAAATTTAGTGTCCCATAAGAAAACATCATTGATACTATGATTAGGATTTCAGTCCAAATTGTCAAAATTAAAACCTCCTTAATCTAGACTAATCAAATAGTTTGGATATTTGTATCAACATTAGGTCATGAGCTAAACTTAGTACAAGACTATGTTATTTGTTGATATAGAGTGATATTTAGATGTTCCATGAAAATGAGCTCAAACTAAATGGGAATTGGCATGGGAATGCAAAGTTCACTATTACAACCATATGTGTGTGTGATATGTATATATATGTACATGTATGTGTATTACCTTAAGTGGCTCAAATTCTTGTGACATATCGCTTGAAAATATGTACATATAATCTAAGCTCTATGATTTTGTGTTTTATGGTGTGTACATATAGACATATATGTATATTGATAATATTAGATAACATTATATTAAATATATTACAACAAAAAAATAAAATTAATACTATCATTGAATAATATTATATTTAATATAGCATGTTAATATTCTTATTTCTATTTTTTTTAAAAGAAGAAAGACTAAAATTATTTGAAAAGAAATAAAATTAAAAAGAAAAATATCCTCAAAAAAATTCCCCACATGGCTTGACTAATGCTTCTATGAATGGCATGCATGTGTGGCTTGGTAGCGAGCTGGTAGAGGATGTGAAATATAGCTTTAGACTTTCCAATTGCATTTGTTTTAAAATTTCTAAGGATTTTTCAACAAAATTATTATATGTGAGGTTGATTTCTAAGAAAATATGTATCTTGCAGTCATGGCATTCCAAGGGAGGGCACCTATTTGAGGTTGGGGGGACGCTAGGAAGGTTGTTCTATCTAGAGTTTGTTCTATCTAGAGTATTACATGTTCCAATGTTGAGTTTAGGATTAGACAAGTATTGTCAGGAATGATGTCATTTGACAGTTAGTATTATACACATATTCTTTTGCTCAATAATATTTCAATTTTATAGGATTAGACAAATAAAAAAAAAATTAAATGGTCTACAACATCTATCGTAGTTGATTACCTATGTACATTAGTTTTTATATAGTTTTCTAGTTTTGATGAGAGATATCATCAATTAGTTTGATGTTTACAAGCAAAATGGTATGTAATACTTATCAAGGTATGTTTACATGTTTGAGGATTACTAAGAGATAAAATTGTTGTTTATATAGAAGTTTTTTTAATTTTGGTTTCATAGACAAAGTTGATAGAGTATGAAAAGAAAGAGTTTATGAAAGAAACTGTAGTCAGCTTCGAATGAACAAAAAATTAAGGTAAGTTCAAATATTGCATTTGTTATATTGTTAATGCCTCGCCCTTGATCGTTGATTACGTGTTTACTTTTGATTGCCAAAATGTGTGCTTCATAGTGGAAAATCAATGATTTGCATTTTATGTTGACCTTTTACTGATTAGATCTTATATTCAAGGGGGGGAGTGGAGGAGTAACACATACAACCCTCTTGTTAGACTTTAAATTTTCAAAAATCAATAGTTTATATTCATGCTCCATTCTCTTTTTTTGCTAAACATTATTCCTTATGTCATACTATAAATCAAATCCAACCTAGATTAATGAGCATCACATGGAGGGAATATTTATTTTTGGGCAAGACTCAAAACTCTAAGGGATTTTAGGAATATTTATTTTTGGGCAAGACTCAAAAATCTAAGGGATTTTAGTTATATGTATACAGTCTAAAATGGTTTCTTTTTAAAATAAGGTATCCCTTAGCATTTGATGGTAAATTTCGAATAAGTAATCATTAAAAAAAATTGCTTGATAGGAAAGGTCAAACATCAAATTTGTTCTAATGATAACGTGTACTTGTGTGTCACCCATTAAAAATAAATTCCAAAAAGAGAAAACAAAAATTTCTTTCATTTTTAAGTTTTGCATAATTTACTTCAAATATTTTTATTAAATCCTTAAAAACAATAGACTCAAAATTTGGGAATATTTTTTTCATCCTAAAACCATTACCCTGTGTCCTCCTATTCTAGAAACACTATAGTAATCCTCTTTCCATCATCCTTTCATTAATGTCTCCAAAGGTCTCCTTTTCATAGAGACTCATATTATTCCATCAAGGTTAACTAATCAAGTTGGACAAATATCAGTTGGGTCAGATTATCTAAGAATAGTACTCTACTTTGTACAAGCATAACCAGAGAGGATAATTACTTTGTAGGAATTATCATGATTGATGAGGATGTTGGCACTTGCATGATTCTTGCTCTAATACAAAATATAATTTTAGTCTCCATAGTCCCATGCTTTTGTCTCGATTGGTGGTACTATTTTATTGGGCCTTCTCTAAGAAAATATAATTTCTAGATGATTCTCCAAGTAAAGGAGTTGATAACCAACTATTTAGAAGGCTAAAAGACCATAGAATTATATGGAAAGGACTATGCACACACACAATAGTTATATAGGGCAGTCACCATGCAAATAACATGGTCATGAAGTTTAGAAAAGGAAGTCATGATAGTTATGAAGGTTGGTCTTATCTATGAAAGAATAGAGGCATTAAAATGTGTTAAAGAGATAGCCATGAAGGGGGCAGTCTAACCGCAATCACAAAGAGCATAATATTTGTGTAGCATGGTGATGGTTTTTAAAGAGAAACGGTCTAATGGAAAGGATAGAAGAATTCATTAGGTGAAAGATGACTGTCCAACATTGATGAATGTTGATGACAGTCATATCCAAAGGATAGTAACACAAAGATAGTGTTACTAATGAAGACATGCAGTCATATGCAGTCATGCATTCACAACGGTCCAATCATCACTTAGTTCCACCACCAATAATCAACACTACACTTAGTTCCATCGCCAATGATCAATGCTTAGTTTCACCATATAATAAACTGCTTATCTTCAAGCGATAGCTTTCAGTTAGCAATCTTGTTTTTGTTTTTGTTTTAAGCTCACGATGCATTGGCATCTTTCTATTATGTTTAGTTTTTTATTTCCATGCAAGCAGTTTGCATGAGATAAGTTTTAGCATGCATATGTTAACATGTAGTTTATGCAATAATTGTATCCTTAGAGTGTTGTTGTCTAAACTTGTTATATACTCTTATTTATAATAGAATTTGATAACACGGTTGAATATACAAAATATTAATTCTTAGCTCTGTTGTTCATTCAATGAGCGGATTTGTTATTTTTATTTTTATTTTCTGAGTTTGAATAGTATAGTGTTAGAGCATTGTTTCTTTTAAATCTTTTAATTTGTATCAGAGCAGGTTGCAGAAATATTTTCTTTTGCAGGCATTTGCAAGTTAACAATTTTCTCCAAGAATTAAAAGAATGGAAAATGGTGGCAATTTCCCATTCCAACTTTCGTTGTTTACTAGAGACAACTATGACCATTGGAGTATAAAGATGAAGACCTTGTTATTATCCCAAGATCTTTGGGAATTAGTAGAAGGAGGATACACAGAACCTATGGATTAGAACATGTGTTAAATGCTTTAACTACAAATCAACAAACTCAGTTGAAAGATGACAAAAAGAAGGACAATTGTACTCTATTTGTCATCCAATCTGCATTGGATATATCAATTTTTCCCCGTTTAGCTGGTATGACAAAGTCAAAAGATGCATGGGAGGCCTTACAAACTGCATACCGAGGATCTGACAAACTAAGATTGGTAAGACTTCAAACTTTTCATAGAGATTTTAAAAATTTGAGGATGAAAGAAATTGAGTCTATTCAAGATTTTATTACTCAGGCTCAAAGTATTGTGAATCATCTTAACACTCAAGGGGAAAGTATTATAGAGCAAAAAATTGTAGAATTTTTTTTGAGATCCCTTCCTCCAAAGTTTGATCCAGTGGTGATTGCCATTGAAGAAAGTAAATATCTAACCTCATTCAAAGTTGCAGAGTTGATTGGTTATTTGCAATCTCATGAAGACTGTATGCAACGTTCTACAAATGACCTAGTTCAAGCCTTCCATCTTACTATAAGAATTGATGAAAAATCTACAACCCCTTCTCAATCAAATGAATCTCAAGGGGAGTCTTCTACATCTAGAGGATGCGGCAAAGGAAGATGAAGAGGAAATAACAAAGGAAGAGGAAGAAGTTATATAGATCGTAGAAGCATCCAGTGTCAATATTGTGAAAGGAATGGACACTATGAATCTGAATGTAGAAAGAAAAAATATAACTTGAATAAGTCAAGAGCCAACTATACTGAAGAATCTTTTGAAGAAGCAAAAGGGTATGTTCAGGATCATGATGGACCAAAAAGTGGCGATATGTAAGCCATTTGATGGCCCATGTGGCTGACGACTTTTTTTTTACCAAAAATTGATGAAACGAAAAGGGTTTTTAGATGATATTCTCAGCTTCCACCAATATAAATTATGCTTTACTTTGAATTTAATAAATAATTATTATTCATTTTCTATTAGAATTATGAATAAAGTCCTGATTGATAAGCTGATTGAAAAACATCTATAACTTTCAAACGGTATCACATTTTTTGAATCCGAAACATGCGTCACATTCTATGCTTCGCATACTATAGGATTTTTTAAAAAAAATTGAATTTCATGAATTTTTGACCAAGTTAAGGTGGTTAGACAAACGAGCTTTTATATTTTTTAAAATTTGTAATAAAAAAATCATAATTAATTATTTAATTGGAAAAAAATTATAAAAAAATATGCATCACATCGGGACATGAGTCCTTTACTTATATCTAAAATATTATAGAAAAATATTATCATTTTATTGTGGTTAGGGTGGTCAGACAGACGCCTACTTCTTATTTTTGCCCTGAAATTTAAATACTACTGCATTGAAATTTCAAATTTTCACCAAATAGATTTTATTTTTTTAAATAAAGGTCTAGTAGTTTAGAAACTACATTCAATTTTCTACAGATTCTATTTTTACATTTTTTTGAAATAATATAGATAACTTATTCAATTTTTTACGTCAAGTTGTCTAACTCTGATTTTTTGTCTTTCTATTGCCACTTAAGGGCCTGTTTTTTCCATGATGATCCTGCACATAACCAAAACACTCTACATTCTTCACTTGTAATTTGGAAAAAGAACCTCAAAAGGATGTTTGGTTCTGGATAGTGGTTGCTCAAATCACATGATAGGTAAATCTAATCTCTTTGTCAAATTAGATGAATTTGTAAGGAGTCAAGTAAAATTTGGTGATGATAAAGAGGTTGATGTAATGGGAGACGGTACCCTTGCAGTAAAAACTAAGCAAGGAGAAACTACATTTATTCATGACACTTTGCATGTGCCCAAGTTACAACATAATCTCTTAAGTATTGGGCAGCTTGTAGCAAAAAATTACAAAGTTGTGTTTGAAGATAATTGTTGCAAATTATTTGATAAATCAGCTAACCATCATCTTGTAGCAAAGGCTTGTATGAATGAGAATAAGTTATTTCCTCTCACATTGGCATCTACTAAGATGCATGCCCTCAAGGCAACCACAGATGATTTGTGGTTATGGCATCAATAGTATGGCCATTTGAATTTTCAAGGATTTAGTTTGCTTCATAAGAAAGATATGGTGAGAGGACTTCCTGCAATTCAAGGAAAAGAAGAAGTTTGTTTAGGGTGTGCACTTGGCAAGTAGCATTGAGACAATTATCCGGTGAACAAATCATGGAGGGAAAAAACTCCTCTAGAGCTTGTGCATAGTGACATTTGTGGTGGCATGCAAGAGGAATCATTGGGTAAGAATATTTACTTTTTGACATTTATTGATGATTTTTCACACCACACTTGGGTTTATTTTCTTAAGCAGAAATCTAAGGAATTTGAATGCTTCAAGCACTTTAAGGCTATGGCAGAAAAATAAAGTGAGTATTCTCTGAAAATACTCAGAACAGATAGAGGGGAGAATTCACTTCTAAAGAGTTTTCTAACTTTTGTAATACTCATGGTATCCATAGACAACTCACGGCAGCTTATACTCCCCAAAAAAATGGTATTGTTGAAAGAAATAACTGTACCATTATGGCGATGGCATGAAGTATGATGTAGTCCAAAAACCTTTTTAATTGCTATTGGGGAGTTGCAGTAGCAACCACAGTTTATATTTTGAATCGAAGCCCAATAAAATTACTTTAGAATATCACTGGACAAAGGAATCCTAGAGTGGAAACAAGCCCTCAGTAGTTCATTTTCGTGTATTTGGTTGCCCTGCATATGTTCATGTTCTAGTTTAGAAGCAGAAGAAGTTGGATGCAAAATCCCAAATTTGTATCTTTGTGGGCTATTTCGATTCCACAAAAGGATATAAACTCTATAACCCTGACACAAAGAAATGGATTATTAGTCAGGGTGTGGTTTTTGATGAAGGGGGAGTATGGCAATGGTAAAAAAGAGATCAGAAAACTATACCACTAATCATAGGTTTTGAAGATGATCAAGTTCCTCCTCTCCCCACAAACTCAAGTGGAAGTTCAAGCCCAAGTTCACCAAGTTCTCCATGTTCCTCTTCAGATGATAGTTCCAGTCCACAATCAAGTCCAATTTCTTCACGAAAGTTACAAAGTTTAAATGAAATTTATCAAAGGAGTTCTAATGTGAATCAAGTTGCCAATTTTTCTTTGTTTGGTACCATTCAAGTTGAACCTTTTGTGTATGAAGAATCCATGAAAGAACAAGTATGGATTGATGCTATGAATAAAGAGATGCATGCAATTGGTAAAAACAACACATGGGAATTAGTGCAACTTCCTAAATACAAACAAGTGATTGGTCTCAAATGAATTTATAAGGTGCAATATCATGTTGATGGTTCCGTGAATAGACACAAGGCAAGATTAGTTGCCAAGGGATTTGCACAAACACCTGGAGTACAGATTATTCAAATAATTTCACTCCAGTTACAAGATTTGATACAGTGAGGCTTGTATTGGCTACTACTGCACAACATAAGTGGCCAATCTATCAAATGGATGTAAAATCAGCTTTCCTAAATGGTTATATTGATGAGGAAGTAAATGTGGAAAAACCTATTGGTTATGAAATTCAAAGAAAAAAACATTTGGTTTACAAATTAAAAAAGCTCTCTACGGGTTGAAGCAAGCACCTCGTGCCTGGTATGAAAGGATTGACAGTTATTTCTTGAAGAAGGGATTCATTTGAAGTCCCTCTAAGCCAATCCTATATATCCAACATATTGGTAATGATATTCTCATTATTTTCCTTTATGTTGATGATCTCATTTATATAGGTAATAGCCCATCTCTCATGGAGAAATTTCAAGCATAAATGAAACAAGAATTTAAGATGTCATATTTGGGACTCATGCATTATTTTCTTGGAGTAGAGGTGCAACAATAATCTGAAGGTATATCCATTTCTCAAACCAAGTATGTGTCTGATTTATTGAAGTGGTTTAGAATGATTTCATGCACTGCAATTGCAACTCTTGTAGCCCTTGGTGAAAAATTAACCAAGGAAGATGCAAGTTCCAAAGTGGATACTACTTTATACAGAAGTTTGGTTGGGAGCCTCATGTACCTCACTACAATGAGACTTGATATTATGTATGTTGTGAGCCTCATCTCCCGGTTCATGCAGGATCCACATGAGTCTCATTGGTGTGCTGCAAAAAAAATCTTAAGGTATGTGAGTGGTACACACAATTTTGGCATTTAATATTCTCCCACACATAAGTTTGAGCTAGTTGGTTACACAGATTCTGATTGGGCTAGTTCAGTGGATGATAGAAAATCAACATCTGGTTATATTTTCTCACTAGGTTCTAGAGTTGTCTCATGGAGTAATAAAAAGTAGGTAACTGTGGCTCTCTCTTCTGCAGAAGTAGAGTATATTGCAGTAGCAACAACCAGTTGTCAAGTCATATGGATACAACGGATTTTAGAAGATTTGTAATTGGTTTAGGAACATCCAACCACTATTTACTGTGAGCACATTGAGATTCAACATCACTTCATCCATGACTTAGTTCAAGATGGGATAGTGGAATTATAGTTTTTCCCTACAGTTGAGCAAGTTGCTAATATTTTTACCAAAGTACTACCTATAGCCAGTTTCATTTCTTTGAGAAATCAATTGGGGCTCATCCTCGTTGTTCATGCAGGGGGAGAATGAAGACATGTAGTCATATGCAGTCATGCATTCACGATCAATGCTACACTTAGTTCCACCGCCAATGATCAATGCTTAGTTTCACCATATAATAAACTACTTATCTTCAAGCGATAGCTTTCATTTAGCAGTCTTGTTTTAGTTTTTGTTTTAAACTCACGATGCGTTGGCATCTTTCTATTATGTTTAGTTTTTTATTTCCATGCAAGAAGTTTTCATGAGATATGTTTTAGCATGCATATGTTAACATGTAGTTTATGCAATAATCGCAACCTTAGAGTTTTGTTGTCTAAACTTGTTATATATATTGTTATTTACAATAGAATTTTATAACATAGTTGAATATACAAAATATTAATTCTCAGCTTTGTTGTTCATTCAATGAGCATATTTGTTATTTTTATTTTTATTTTCTAAGTTTGAATGGTATAGTGTTAGAGTATTGTTTGTTTAAATCTTTCAACTAATTCATGAGGTAGTCTATAAGGCTATAGAACAATGATGAGCCTTAACATATCATTCATGCATAGTGAAAAGAGGGTGAAGACTTTTGAAGCAGATTTTAAATGATTCCATCAATCGCTCACAAAAGTGACAATGAAGAATCCCTATCGAATGTCAAAAACCTTATCAGAGCCTGTGCACCTCAAAACAATTTTTTTATTACAAAATGAATTTAGTTTCATGTTTTATTCATTAACTTGAGTTATGCGGGACTAAAGCATTGACTGTTACATAGTGGCATGGTTTCTGAATAATTGAAGAGTCATTTGTTCAGATTGAAAGCAGCATTGATGCTTGACAGTGATAGGTACATGACAGAGTATGTTGAGTACATAGTAAAGATAATGGTCATAAGCATCACAAAGCCAATATACTAAAATGGTATAGTGCAAGATGGACTAGAAGGTGCCCTACAGACCACGTGAAATAATGGCAGAATAACATCAATCAAAGGACAGTCCTATGTTCAAAAGGATAAACATATGACTGTCATCTAGGGTAGTGTTTAAAAGCATTTTCATGATCAATCCAATGGAGAACTTTGAACATGATAGTGTTAGTCTGAAGGTGTACATGGCAGTGGTAAGAATGACAAAAGTGAATGCACAGTCAAAGGCCAGACTTTAATCACAGTATAATAGTGATAAAAGTGATATAGTACACTCAAAAATAGTGTTGTAGTCAAAGAAGAATACAAAGATGATAATCTCTAAAACATATCACAATAGAGGCCAACAAGCTTTCATTTGTTGTTGGATATAACCAAAAAATTACTAAGATAATGGTTACATGTGAGGGATTGTCATGAGTATAAGACAATTCCAAAGGCATACATGGCAGGTCTTAGGAAGCTTAAAGGAGATTTAGAAGGATAGCATATGAAGAGAACATTATTCATCGTCACAAGAATGATCATGAATGTACAGCTAAGGAGTAACATGCAGTGATATTGTAGTTTTTATTGGTAATGTTTATCCTACTGTAGTTTCATGCATTGATGATGAGAAGCCTTCACCAAGCTTGCAGTCAAGTGTCAAGACATACCAATTGAAAGAGACTAGCATAATCCTCTATCTAATTTGGTTACTTATGTCTAAAGGATTTTGGTGTCATTTCTATCCCTAATGTAACATATAGGTGCCTAACAAGTAGTGATCAATTTATTGTGCTTGCAACAGTATAGTGGTTAATAAGAGGATAGTCCATAAGTGACTCAAAAAGAATAGTGAAAAGCTATAGGTTTTAGTTCAGTCCACAAAAGACGATGATAGGGTTAGAATAACAGTACACTCAATGGTGGATAATCATAAAGGAAATAATTGAAAAGAGATTGAAGGCCCTTTAAATCTTGAAGAATGGTTAGATATAGTACAAGATACCAAAGGACACTTTCCTAATTAGGGCATTCATGCCAAAAAGGCTAATGTATCTTAAGAGGATAGAGAAGGGACAAAATTATATTGTGTATCGAACCTATAGAATCTTACTATGCATGAAACCTTCTAAATGATAGTTTAAGGGAATGATCATGCAGAGAGCAGTAACCATGAAGATAATGATGGTTGACTATGAGATAGAGGGGAGAGTTTTAGAGTTAAACTAATGGTAGACCTTGAAGATAGCAATTAAAGTCAATTGAATAGGACCTTGGGTTGAAAGATTTTATAAAAGAAATAGTGACAAATGAAACCATATGTGGATTTATTATCCCTAGAAGACCTGCTATGTCGCCTTAAAGTTTTTGACCTTTTCAAACCTTTCTACACATGTTTAAAAAGCTTACGAAATGGAGGTGGGAGCAGTTAGAAGATTTATTGGATAATTGAATGTCATTTGCAAGCATCTAGGAGAGTGTTTATGATTAGTTTGGGTAGTTATGACACCTATAGTAGCAATTTACAAGCATCTATGAGGGGGTTATGGAAACAGCCAAAGTAGTTTTGGTGAGTTGGATAACAATTGTAAATATCTGAGAAAAGGTAAGTCAATCAAAGATTCTTTGTAGGCTTCTAGGGGTTAAGGGTTCCCATTTTCTCCCTCAACATACAGCTGCAGATACACTTAAAGCAAGCATTGAGGAAATCAGCTAAGCGCTCAAAAGAATTTTTGACTATTTCAAGCAACTATGACACATGTCATATGTTGATTGTAACATGAAACTAGGACTTAGGAAATGATTGTTAGTAAAAGGAACACCTAGTTTCATTTGAAGTTAGTTCTTACATTTTTGGCAAAGCATTGTAAATTGTAAAAGGTTTTTTCAGGTCATGTTATGTATTGTAACTCAAAAAATCAATTTTTTTTGTTCATTTTGGAGTTGTGTATTGTAATCTATGAAGGTTCTTTCTAGCAAAGAAT
Organism: Sequoiadendron giganteum; assembly: GCA_007115665.2. Classification (NCBI taxonomy): domain Eukaryota; kingdom Viridiplantae; phylum Streptophyta; class Pinopsida; order Cupressales; family Cupressaceae; genus Sequoiadendron; species Sequoiadendron giganteum. Next base: position 35,075,206 of record VCHN02000014.1, read on the forward strand.
AAGCATTGTAACTATTTTCAGACCTGTATACTGTTTGTAAGCATTATGGATCAATAAAACAAGCTTTTTTATCTTTTCAAAGTTGTTTCATTGTGCAAGCTTCAAAATGGTTGATGTGAGCTTGTGATGATGCTTCCTCCCCTTGATTTCTATCCTATTTTTATTGCCTTTATGTAGAAAATATGTAATTTTGTAAGTCATTACTTGTGTTTAACCACTTAGGAGTAAATTTTAAGTTGTGAGAACATTTCCAGCTCCTTCTAAATGCTATCCTAGTTACCAAACCTAGTCATGAAATACTTATGCAAGAGACATATGAAATTTTGGGTTGTGTATCCAAAGTTTAAGTTGTTGATCATCTTATGTTCATTTAAACAAGTGCAAGTCAAAATTCATTTGGTGCATCACCTTAGGATCTTAGGTTTTCATTTTCATGTCAATTCCTATTTCTTTCCTTTGCAAGCAGCAGTTCTTTTTCATCATAGGTGACGCACAAACCTAGAAAAGATCTCATGTTTCACCAATAGGCTGAGTTTTACAACTAAACAAGAGTGCACTTCTAGGTGGTAACAAGACCACCCAAAAATAAGAGTAAATCAAATTAATTAAGTAGAAAATATAACCATTAAAAAACATGACAAAATTTTTGTTTTAAGGATAGAACCTTCAAAGTCCCAAAATAAGGAAAATATACTTGTCACAAATAACCACTTATGCATGGTACAACACCCATAGTAGAAATTAACAACTTCCCCTCTTCACACCATAATGGCAAAGATGGAGTAAAAATGAATGTATTCCACCTTGACCTCTAATATTTGAGGTGGGATATGATGTATACTCCACTTTGGTCTCCAATATTTAATATGAAACAAGATGAGACACTACATCTTATCCTCTAATATATCCAAAGTGAAGCAAGATGGCCTCTACACCTTAGTTTCTACTATCTTAAGTGATGCAATATGGGACACTACACCTTGGCCTCTAATCTAATGTGAAGTAAGAATCATACACTCCAATATTCAAAGTGAGTAAAATAAAAACATTCTCAAAAGTCTTCTCCATTATAATAATATATGAATGATAAAAATCATATGTGGTAGAGAAAAACATTACCCAACACAATATTGACAAGCTCAAACATCTTGAAAAAATATTACTCATCAATTTTTCTAATACTTCATTGCATCTACACAAAAATCAAGCAAGGAATCTAGCATATCTAATCACGCTCATCCTAACATACTTGATTCACCTGGCAATCATTTAGAATTAATATGTATGCTTAGAGATTGTTTTCATCCAAGGTATTTTTAAATACCAATAGATTGACATAAGAACCTTGAGAGTGTGAGAGTAAATATCATTATCTACCCATGTACTTTTCTAATAGTTTATAGTATAAGATATAGATATCATTGGACTTGAACTTCATAGATATAGAATGGGTTTGTAGCTATGAACAAGATTTAGAATAACAAAGATGATCTATTATAGATTAAATATTTTGATTCTGATCTACATGCACGACTATCTAAAGTATTTCTAGATTTTGAGATATGTGACCTTATTGTCTTCAACAAATCACAATCACTCATCAATTGCAATATTAAGTGATACTCCCTTCATTTATTATATTATGTGTAATATGATTGTACTTTCTATTTGATATTGTGTGATCTCATCTATTCCACTCCATCTAATTAACATCTTACATTCAAATTATAAATTAATTTATAATTAACTATATTTATTTACCTAATTAACCCAAAAATATATATTTTTCCTTTTCAAATATATACCTACAACACGATTCAATGCTGTACAAAACTCGGAGACTCTTCTACGATGCAACGCCAATTTCAACTTTAATCTATGGTGGCAACTGCGTGGAAGGCAGATTTTTTTGGGACTGAAAGCAACTAGCTATTTACTTAAGACATTAATTGAAGTATTTGATTGACTTCAGAATATAAGCTGCAATCAGATTGAAGTCTGTCGTGGCAATCGCGTGGAAAGGAGTTTTTTTTCAAAACAAGGTGGAAGATATGGACAGAAAAGCACAAACCAAATTTATGCAAAGGAAATGGGAAAAGTGAAAAGTGAAAGAAACAATGCATGTAAATTCACCGTCAACGAAAATTTATCATCAACAATTTATCAATGTACTATCAACAATTTATCAATTTACTGTCATGATAAATTCATCTCGTGGAAAATTTATCACTAATAATTCACCGATGTGGTAATGAATTGGTGGTGATGAATTTTTCACAAAATGAATTTATTATGACGAATTTTCTCCCAGTAAATTGTTGATCGTGAATTTTTCTAAAATCATGATTTTCAATTAATTAATAAAAAGATCAAAATATATTCTTGATTTTATTTTATTGCTTATGATTTTCAATTAAATAATAAATATGATCAAAATGTATTCTTTAAGCTGGATAGACTTTCTATAACTCACCTGTTCAGACTGAAATTAACCCGAAGTTAAAGTTAGAAACGTAATGTCAAACGTAGGAAGAAAGTGAAAAATATTCTGTAATTAACTGGATACTGTCATTTTAGCAGGAAATTATAGGTCCTCCAGTCAAATGTAGTTGTTGTTAGATGAAATATTGGTGAGTTAATTATAACGTATCTTGTAGAAAAGTTGAGTACTAATCCAATCGTATCACATTCTTAGATTAATCTGCAAAATATTTGTAGATTTTTTTGTAAATAATAGTTTTATTGTTTTTTATGTATTAAAAAAAGAATAATATAATATTAATATAAAAGAGAAATGTGATAGAAGGTATTTACATTTTCAAAGTTTATGTGGGATTAAGTTCAATTAGTTTTTTTCTTTTGTCTACATCAAAATAAATCAATATAAATTAAATGTTCAGCAATTAATTTATTAATATTATGTTGAAAACTCATAAATTAAAAAGAATAGTCAATTTACACAAAGATATTTTAATTGATGATATAATGGAGATGATAAATACTCAAAAAATGAAATATAATTTAGTGAATGAACCTAAAGACTTACTTATTCCTCAAATTTTATGTGAGATCAAGTTTAATTTGTTTTTCATTTGTCTACATCACAATAAATCAATTTAAATTAAATGTTTAACAAATAATTTTTCAATATTATGTTGAAAAGTCATAAATTAAAAAGAAGTCAATTTATACAAAAATATTTTAATTGATGATATAATGGAGATAATAAATATCAAACAATAGAAACATAATTTAATGGATCAATCCAAACACTTAGTTATCCCTCTTGTATTTTTTATGTATTAAAAAAGAATAATATAATATTTGATTTAAAAAATATGATACAAGGTTTTACATCATCAAAGTTTATGTGAGATCAAGTATAATTTGTTTTTTCATTTGTCTACATCACAATAAATCAATGCAAATTAAATGTTCAATAAATAGTTTTCTAATATTGTGTTGAAAAATCATAAATTAAAAAGAATAGTCAATTTATACAAAGATATTTTAATTGATGATATAAGAGAGATGATAAATATCCAACAATTGAAATATAATTTAATGGATGAATCCAAATACTTAGTTATTCCTCTTATGATTTTTATGTGTTAGAAAGAGAATAATATAATATTTATATAAAAAAAGAAATTTGATAGAGGTATCTACTCCTTCAAAGTTTATGTGGGATCAAGTTCAATTTATTTTTTCATTTGTTTACATCACAATAAATCAATATAAATTAATTGTTGAACAAATGGTTTTTTAATGTTATGTTGAAAAATAATAAATTAAAAAGAATAGTCAATTTACACAAAGATATTTTAATTGATAATATCATAGAGATGTATAAATACCCAATAATTGAAATATAATTGAATGGATGAATCCAAATACTTAGTTATTTTTCTTATGATTTTTGTGTATTAGAAAGAGAATAATATAATATTTATATAAAAGATAAATGCATATAAGGTATCTAGCTCCTCAAAGTTTATGTGGGGTTAAGTTCTTTTTTTTTTCTCATTTGTCTACATCACAATAAATCAATGTAAATTAAATGTTCAACAAATAGTTTTCTATTATTATGTTGAAAAATTATAAATTAAAAAGAATAGTCAATTTACACAAAGATTTAATTGATGATATAATGGAGATGATAAATGCCCAACAACTGAAAAAAATAATTTAATGGATAGATCCAAATATGTAGTTATTCTTCTTATGCTTTTTAGGTATTAAAAAGAGAACAGTGTAATATTTGATAGTCAAAAAATGTGATACAAGGTTTTACATCCTCAAAGTTTATGTGACATTAAGTTTAATTTGTTTTTTTTTTCATTTGTCTATACCACAATAAATCAATGTCCATTAAATGTTCAACAAATATTTTTTAATATTATGTTGAAAAATCATAAATTAGAAAGAATAGTCAATTTACATGAAGATATTTTAATTGATGATATAACAGAGATGTATAAATACCCAACAATTGAAATATAATTTAATGGATGAATCCAAATACTTAGTTATTTTTCTTATGATTTTTATGTATTAGAAAGAAAATAATATAATATTTATATATAAAAGAGAAATGCATATAAGGTATCTACCTCCTCAAAGTTTATGTGGGGTCAAGTTCAATTTATTTTTTCATTTGTCCACATCACAATAAATCAATGTAAATTAAATTTTCAGCAAATAATTTTTAATATTATGTTGAAAAGTGATAAATTAAAAAGAATAGTCAATTTACACAAAGATATTTTAATTGATGATATAATGGAGATGATAAATACCAAAAAATAATTTAATGGATGGATCCAAATACATAGTTATTCCTCTTATACTTTTTAGGTATTAAAAAGAGAATGGTGTAATATTTTATAATAAAAATGTGATACAAGGTTTTACATCCTCAAAGTTTATGTGATGTATTAAGTTTAATTTATTTTTTTCATTTGTCTACACCACAATAGATCAATGTGCATTAAATGTTCAACAAATATTTTTTAATATTATGTTGAAAAATCATAAATTAAAAAGAATAGTCAATTTACATGAAGATATTTTAATTGATGAGATAACAAAGATGTATAAATACCCAACAATTGAAATATAATTTAATGGATGAATCCAAATACTTAGTTATTTTTCTTATGTTTTTTATGTATTAGAAAGAGAATAATATAATATTTATATAAAAGAGAAATGCATATAAGGTAACTACCTCCTCAAAGTTTATGTGGGGTCAAGTTCAATTTATTTTTTCATTTGTCTACATCACAATAAATCAATGTAAATTAAATTTTCAGCAAATAATTTTTAATATTATGTTGAAAAGTGATAAATTAAAAAGAATAGTCAATTTACACAAAGATATTTTAATTGATGATATAATGGATCTATGATAAATATCCAACAATTGAAATATAATTTAATGGATGAATCCAAAAATGTAGTTATTTCTCTCATACTAATTCATAATTGAAATATGAATTTCTACAAGATACATAACTACTTAACTCTCATTTGAATAAGCACCTAGATACCACTTCATATTTAAGTTGATGTCACTCAACATGAATCTAGCTAGTGTAGGGAGTTAAAAATTTTAGCTTTGTGCATTAATTATTGGGAGCCTAAGAAATCACAATAAATATTTAAAACTTCAAAAGCATTTACATTTTTTTCTAGCTTAAATTCTATAAAAATAACATGCTATCATCAAAGAAATAAGAATCTAATACAATTTTGTTTCATTAGATAGAGTGAAGCCATGAATAAGATGTTGGGTGTAGACAATTCTAAAAGAGGTAACCAAATGCATCAATAGAGATAACATGGATAAAAAGTGTTAGAGAGAAGTCTTGATGGATGTATTTTTATAAGAGGAAAGGATGTAGAAAGTTACCCATTGATAGCAGTCAATACTTTACATAAATTTAAGACTCTGATAAGCTTAAACCAAACTAATATAGCATCTTAAAATGAATTGTCAACTAATTTCTTAATATATATTTTATTAATTTTTATCTTGACTATTTAAAGACATCTTGAATGGTTTGGTATTCTCACTTAAAAAATTTCTAAACAAGTGCAATATTCAGTATGACCTCTAATATTCAATGCAAAAAAAAATGAGACACTACATCTTATCCTCTAATATTAAATGTGAAACAAAATGACACACTACATCTTATCCTCTAGTACATCAAATATGAAGTGAGATAAAATAGTACACCTTTGTCTCTAATATCTGAAGTGAAGCAATATGAGAATCATAACTTTAATCTGCGGTGGTAATTGCATGCAATGGTGTTTTTTAAAACAAGATGGAAAAACCTTCACAGATATTCCAAACCAAATGTATGAAAAGGAAATCAAGAATGGGAAATAAAAAATATTTCTTGATGGCTCTCTACTGTTGCATTGTCTCTACTTGGGTGATAAATCTTGTGTCCTATAGGAATTGATGCATACCGAACAACCAAGTTTATAATTGAGTCAAAATTGAGTTCTTTTAGAACTAGGGTAGCACCTGTCCTCTCCATTATATCCTTGAATTTGATAGTTTTACAATATGGAACTAGTCCAAAGGACCACAAACCAGTTATATCTTTGATTTCTTCCTTGGTTATCATGTACAGGCCATCAATCCATATAGATTCATAATGAATTTTGCTTAGCACCGGTCTGGTGTGTTTGTCTTTGTCTTCAAATGATGGAAACTTCCACCACACATCTAGCCTCTTCTCACTTAGGGCTTTGTATTCTAGTTTTAAAGTGTCATCATTCTCTTCCAATTCTCCTATCCATAGAATAAAAAAATTTCCAAAGGAAACTTCTTCTATTTTCCCATGAATATATGCTTTAATTTCCTTAGTCGATAAAACTCTAGAGGGAGTGCTAGAGAATTCACTTGAGGGGTCTTCTAACAAAACTTTTCCATAATATCTTTTAAGATCAGGTTGTGGTCTCTCTAAGACATCTACAACTTTTGGTGCCTCCATTATATATTTAAATTTCTTTCAAATAATTTTTTTGGAAGATTGGAATATGTAGGAATTGCAAAATACCTCTTAAATAGTTCAGTGAACTTAGGGTTTCGATATTCAACCACCAAAAGATGCATTAAACTCTTTAATTTCCTCTTCAACTCTTCTCTTCCTCTTTGACTGTGTATAGTGAAATGAATTTGTCTTCCCAAGCATGCTTTTAACTCTTTGATTTGATCTATTTCAACAATAAATGCTTCAAAAAAAAGCTGGTAAACTTTGAAACCTTGTATGCACTATCAACTTTCAAAAGCTCCACAAACAACCGCATTAAAGTATTTTCTTCTACAGTTTTCTCCAAAATATTCATGCAATTGATCTCCATCTTACATCTACATTTCAAGCCATGACACATCATATCATCAGGGGGTTATATGATATTCAGTAAAGCTCTCGCTAAGCCATAGCTTTGGGCTTAGTTATCGAAGGAAACATCTACATTGGAGATTGGTACAGATTCTCCCTTATCCTCGGTCTCTTTTTCTTTCTCCATATCTTTTCCATTTCCTTCTTCACTTCATTCGGATCAATCTTCTTGGTTGGTTCATCTTTCTTTATAGGATCATTCTTCCTTGTGTTCTTATTTTTGCAAAATTTAGCAATATGTCTAGGATTTCTGCAGTTGTTGTATATGATATTTCTCTAATAATTATTCCTTCCATTTGTTTTGAATCTGCATCGATTAGCTTTATGTCCAAATCCATAGCATGTATAGTAGTAACCATTAAAATATTGAATCATTCTACCATTGTTGTACCAATTCATCATTTGACTTATGCATTCACTTGCTCTATGTCCAAATTTCTTGCATGTAAAGCATTGTCTAGTAAAAGATGAAACAATTTGATTCATTTTCCTTCTAAATTCCACAGCCCTATGTCCAAATTTATTGCAAAAAAAATAGAAACCATTGAAAGATTGGTACCTTTGAGCATTTGGTTGTCTGATAGGGGTTCTTCTAGCATTGCTTTTTTGATTCCATAACTTGCTATAGTTCCTCTTGCCTTAACCTTTCTCAAGTTCACTAATCTTGTTTGCATTAGATGTTTGATCTGCTTTAGAGATTTCTCCTCTTTCAAGTCCCAAACCTCATTTATCTTTAGATACTTTCTATCCAGTAATTGACTCATCAAGCATTATAGAACTTGTCTTAAATTTATCTTCATGAATTCTTGCTTTTTCTAGATCTGATCTCATATTTACTTCTTCTTGTTCAAGTCTGGTGCATTCATCAGTCTTTCTTTTTAGCATTGTATTCAAGCATTCCTCAATTCTTTTCTTTTCTTCTACTTGCACTCTTAATCTGGTGATGTCTGCATTCGCTTGCCTCAATTTTTCATTGACTTCCTTATGCCTTTCTCTAAATTTCTTGATCTACTATCTCAATTTTTTTATGCACTCATTTGCCTCTTTTAGATTTTCCTTCAGATCTTCATTCTCATTTTCAATTCTGTTAAGATCTTCAAGAGAAAATTTGAGTTCTCCAACTTTTTCTAACATGCAATCTTCTTATGTGTATTCAATAGTAGGAATTTCTTCTAGAGGGATAGAATACTTTCTATCAGCCATGTGTTCAAACTCCAAGATCTTCCCAAAGCAATCAAGCTCCTTCCAGGGATCCAAGCTCTGATACCAATTGTTGAACACCCAGAATATTGAGAGGGGGAGGTGAATCAATATTCCTTTAAACCAATCAAACATAAGCCATCCAATTATCAGAATAGAAATAACTGCAATGATGTAGGAAAACATGAAGACAACCATAGAATCACATGACACATGAACACCAGTATTATTACATGGAAAACCTTAAAAGGGAAAAACCATAGTGAGGGTTAGCTCATAATATATTATATCTAGATATAAGATATTACAAAAAGGCTCATTGTCAAGACACACTATCCAGAAAAAGGCTCACAGCCCGCAAAGAAAGAACAAGGAAGGGTTGGCAACATTGCCTATTTAAACTGACATAATAATATCTATCATATGTCATATTATAGCTCCAATAAAGTGAAAAAATATCTTAACACTTGTTTGAATCAATACTCTACTCCGTTCACAATATGCTCAATACTGCATCACAAACATGTAGGTGAACCACCATACATGTCATATGTCTCTTCAACATTCGCATGCAATCTATTCTGCTACATCATCCACCACATTCACATATCTCACCCTTCACCCACTTAAAATTTTTGGTGTTAATCTCCTATATATATCCACATCAGGTGTAACTTCAGTTAGGTCGGCCTAATTAGAAGTAATACACACAAAATTAAGTATGTTGTCCTCAAAGAATTTTATCCACACTTAGCACCTAAATCCAAAATTTAATTTACATCAAGATAGGTCAACATGGACCTAATATAAATCCCACATAAGATAGAGTCACTTGCTTATCCTCCACAAAACATCAAACATGTTAAGTCAGCCCAAAAATAGACCTAAACACAAAATCTTCAAGTGTACATGCAATTCACAAAACATGCAACCTTAAACCTCGATATTCCTTTGAATTCCCATTCAACTGATATTTATTAGCTTATCTTAGTCATCACAAAACAAAATAATTATTCATGAAGAAATGCAAAATCTCCCACATCGACACACTGTACAAAAGGTAACTATGATATACAAGGCTACACATTGTCATTCACATCTTTCGGGAAACTTCACAAAATATTGAATATAGCTATATAGATGATGAATTAAAAACTATAGTTACAATCATAGAAGGTTATGCCAACATGCGGTGAAGTGCGGACCCAAAATCTTATTCATTGAACCATAAAACTATCAAAGGAAATACTTAGCTAATTTCTTGATAAGCCATGATTTTTGGATCAACTTGCACTGTAAAGATGTCACCAAAAATACTTCCACATTATTTTAGAATGATCATAACAATGTTCACATCAATGATGACACTAGATCAAGCAATATATATACACTACATGCTTGTGTTGGAAAACTCAATCATCAATGATAGACTTCCAACTTCAAAAAAAATTGACCTTGCATATATAGGAAAGGAAGAGGAAATACACCTATCATGTGGATTGACAAATTTCCAATGATGTGGTATAGATAAGTAGACAAGTTTCCTATAGGTGTCAACCTTTGGATCACTTGGGATGTGCAAACCAACAACCTATTTGACCAAGTCATCAACCTTGGTGACAAGTGTCGAATGACTACAAAAGTGACCTTTGAGGTGAGATAGAAAGTCTTCCAACATGAAAAGGTATGCACATGAGGTTTACCAAACAACTAGGTAACCTCTAGAGGCCTAAAAGGTTGCACATTCAGTTAGACAAGATGTTGTCTAACCTCATCAACCTACGTATGCTTAAGCTATCTAGTGAATAGATAAATTATTCACTCTAACATAAAGTGTAGAGAAAATTTTGGTTAATAGATTATTTTTTATTTTTTGGCTAATCTCATAGTGTCCTTAAGAATAAGACGTGGTTTATCTTTAGAGGAAACTTAAGGAATCAATTGGAAACACCAACAATTGGTATGTTCATTCTAAGTGGAACACTCAAATTTAGGCACATCATCATCCTCAATGTAAGAGATCACATCTTCATCTTGAATAAAGGCCGCATACTCATTCTCATTAATCTTAGGGACTATGATAAATCAACATACATCAATATCATTCATGTCGGTGCAATCTTCATCATCATAGAAACTATAATAATGAGACACCTCAGATGAACAACTAAATTCTTCAGGTTGTCTCATTAATTCAATTTCTTCTTCTGAGTGACTAATGAAAACACCTTTGTTGTAATAAATACACTTGTGGCATAAATCACTATCTACATCAAAGATTATAATAGTATCATCATTTGTGATTTCACCCTCATATGCGACAACACTTTCATCACCAAGCTGACAATCATCAAAGAATAAAAAATCTTGTTGATCAAAGTCATATAAATTTCCCTCATCCAAATTCAATGGAATCAACTCACCTAATTCCTTCCTTAGCACTCCTTAGCATGATTCAACTTTTTGTTTTGGGGGTGTTGGTGTGCCTTGAACCATTAAAAACTAACTGAGGACACAATTTTGGCATATTCCTTAATTGTGGGGTTGATTACATGGATAAAACCATTCATGATCCTAAACCATATTATTCTACATTAGAAAAGAGCCCCCAATGAGATTGTAGTGGTTGGACTTAATGTATTGAGGGGACTTGCATAGCTCAATTAACTTTTAGCTTGAAATTTTATTTGATATAACTATTTGTTGGGTTGATAATCTTGGTTATGAGTTTGTTAAGGCTTGTTGTTCTATTTTTGTTGCCTCTTTGAAGCCACCAACTCATTTTTAAAGCTTCATAGCAAATCATTGACCTCATGTAATTCATTAAAAGGAGCAACAAGAGGATATAACATATTTATGAAATAATGATCAAACATAGTAAGAACACATGTAATAGATGCATAAATTTCTTATGTTAATTTATGATGCAATGTTAATATTTTATGATGCTACACTTATATCTTGACTACTCCCAAATTGATCTATTGATGAATGAATAATGAATTAGGGTTTCTCCTCAAATACAACACCCTAACACATAAATTAACAATTTTCTTGCTCAGGTCAACTAAGAATTTCTAGCTAGAGGGAGTCAACTCAATCCCAATATTTAAATTTAAGTGTACAAGTTGTGAGATCATTTATGCAATCACAAAACTAAACTAGTTGAGCTATACACCAACATATCTCATCTTAGATAGTGAATGGAACAATAAATATTTATGAACAACCCTTAGGGATTTGTGTAGATTGAATTAAGTCATATTCAAATTATTTACCAAATTTTGTACCAAAATGTGTCATACGCATATTAGTCATTGTACTAAGGCTAACTTGATTCAAATGAGTAAAAAATAAAGGACTACAAGGTATGCAATTTTCACCATTATAATAATAAAATCCTAACACCAACAATAAATATGAAAAAAGTATAACTTCTTATAATAAATAATTGCATCATTGTATGAAATCAAGTCTATAATTACTAATTTAGCATTACATTTGTATATTTTTTTGTCGTTAGGTCCTTTTATATAAAGATATACCTAGGAAAGTATTAGAGACCCACCAACCTCATGTTGAGTCTCTTGACTTCAGTTTTTGGCACAAAAGCATTATGTATGAAGTAAATCTATAAGTTGTAATATTAATTTTCGCTATTGTAATGATTAAAAACCCAACACCAACAATACATAGGAAAAAAATATAACTTCTTTTAAGAAATATTATACATCATAACTAGTTGTATGATACCGAATATACAATTACTAATTTAGCGCTACATTTTTATATTTTTTGTGTTGTTAAGTTCTTTTATATAAAGATAATAATTGGGGAAGTTTTGAAGACCCAACAACCTAGTGTTGAGGCTTTCATCTTCATTTTTTGACACTAAAGCATTATGCACAAAGTAAGTCCATAAGTTGCAATATTTGTTTCTATTTTATATCGTTATTTAATTTCTTAATTTGAATATAAAAACAAATTACTTCTAATTATTATGATAATAAATCATTTTTATCACAAATTAGATTAATTGAAAATTTAATTACGTAATCGAATACATAATTATATATTAATCAATTAAATAAATATTTACAATACAATAAAAACATAAAATAAAATATATAAATTTCAAACAAATGTATTTATATTATCATAACTCAATTAAATATAGAAATACTTGTCATCTTTATACAAACATGAAATTATCTTCTTAAACTGAACTATTTCTATTCAAAACATTTTTTATTTTAAACATATATAAATATACAAAAGACAGTCAAAACATAATTTTATATATTACAACTAGATAATAAATTATTTAAATCAGATTACCATAAAAATCACAAAATGTATTGCACTAGGATTGTGCATAATGAGAACTTGTTTCTGACGTGAAATTAAATAGCAGGAGACTATACATATGGTAACTGCAATAGCTGCTGTTTGCAAAATACCTGCATGTATAAAAATGCCTTCAGTCATTCTATTGCACATCTTTAGAGACAAGGGTCATTTTCCACTTCTTGAAAACAGGAAATGAAGAGTACTTTACCTCGAGTGCTTCTTTGGTCGTGCATTGACTCGATCAGCGCGCATACGTATCTGACATCTCAATCTGAATCAACGCAGTTGAAGGATCCTCTGAAGCGATTGCTGTAACAGATGGAGAAGCGTGGTAATAATCCTCTGCAGGATCCATACAAATACTATCACGGGTAGTTGGCAAAGTATGATAACCCAGCTTAGCTTGATTTGGATCACCCTTGTGCTCTACAAGATTCACATCTCTATAAAGCCCCGACTGTTTTGTGGCGGCTCTTATCCAAACAAGTTCCTCTACTACCTCTCTCATGGATGGCCTTGATTTTGCTTTCACTTGTAAACATGCTTTTGCTAACTTTGCCATATTTTCCATCTGCCCTTGATTTTCCTCTTTCACCACTTTAGGATCTAAAATTTCAAGGAGGAGGTTGTTGTTAATTGCGGACAGGAAATGGTCATACAAAGTACACGTAGATCCTCCTATTGACAGCAACGGCATCAGACCCGTGAGAAGCTCCACCAAAACTACACCGAAGCTGAAAACGTCACTTTTGTCTGTAAACTGGTTACTCCTCACGAACTCAGGATCCACATAACCTGGAGTGCCCGACGGAAACATGGTGCTCAGGTGCCTCTCTTCCGAAGGGCGTAGCCGAGAAAGACCAAAGTCTGCTACTTTTGGTGTGAATGTGTTGTCTAGCAGAATATTTGAGGATTTTATGTCGCGATGGAAAATGGGCTGAGAGGCTTGATGATGCACATATGCTATAGCCTCTGCCGTTTCCATTGCAATCTGCCGCCTTGTTTCCCATGTCAACTTCTTGTCTGCCGACTGCAGATGTTCTAAAACTGTCCCGTTTGGCACAAATTCGTACACAAGCAATGGAAATTGAGTTTCCATACAGCAACCAAACAATTTCACTACATTCCTGTGACTAATATGGGAAAGAATTATAATTTCATTAGTAAACTCATCTGAAATTGATTTGGGTTTTTTAATTGCCACAGGCATGCCATCCACAAGAACTCCTTTGTACACAGTTGCGAAACCACCTTTCCCCAGTTCTGTTGAGAAATTGTTGGAAGCTATTTCCAGCTCTCTTTCAGAAAACATTGTGAGGCTTTTTTTTCCTCCCATGGAAGCGATACGTTCCTGCAACTGTATCCCGCCATTCTGCCGGAAATTCTTTTCTCTCGCATGTTTCAAACGACGCATGCTCAACCACCAAAAAATTCCAGAAGCTACCACAGAAACTCCAACAAATGAAGAAACAGAGCCTGCGCTCTCACCAGAGAATATTTTATTGACTATGCTGTTTAATTTTTTATTTAAAAATAAATAAAAATACAAAGACACGCCGTATGTTCACCTATGACTGCAAGTTTGAGGTAGTTGGAGCTTTTGGATACACATCTTGTCCCGTTCTGAAAGCCATCTCCCTTATATCCCTTTGCACACGAACAATTGTAGGAACCTTCCAAATTAAGGCATCTTCCTCCTTCCTCTGCTCCAACGCACATATTCGACCCTTTAGGACTGCATTCGTCTATGTCTGAACATTTATCATCATTATCGTTAGAAGCTTAGAGATTTGAAAGAGAAATGATTATAAAAAAAACACATAATATTAATAATGGTTCTAATTAACAAAATTGCGTAGATAATACCTGTGCAATCTGTGCCATTAGAGTAACCATATCCTTCATATCCAGCAAGGCATCTGCATACGTGCCCTTCCCCGGAAGGAGAATCTAGGCATTCTGCTTTGGAGGAGCAAGAATAATTGGCAGTTAGTTTAGCCGTGGAGCAATTCTGAAGGCCGATACCCCAATTAAGGCGGAGACCATAATCAGCCTTCCTACCGTCTCCCCAAAAGAGGCTTGTTTTATTGTCGACTATGGTGAAGGTGGAGGGGTCCAATATGGTGGAGAAGCCACAAGTGTCAACCAAATTATTGGTCGTAGAATTGAGCAAACTAAACAAACCTCCGCCCGTGAAATTTATCCACTTCCAATAATCTGGAATGGTAATTTCACAGCAGCCATAGCGGCAGTATGGTGGATCACTTTGAGAGTAACATGAAGATACACATCTTGCTTCTCCCCCCGAATTCCCGTATCTGTAAGTACCGGTTGTATTGCAACCAACAACGACAAATTTATTGGACATGGAAATAGTGAAAGGCCCGGGTATAGGTAGATCAAACTCCTTTGATTCACTTGCAGTTGCAATACACGACTGGGCTGTGATATAAGTCGAATCTATGACGAGGTGACCCGTATAATCGATGTCCATGATCTTGTAATAGTAACCATCAAGAAACTCATCTGTAGAATTACCGAAAAAGGCTACAAAGAATGGAACGAGCATCCCAGTATCTGGGTCCTTCCTGCATGTGATATTAAATCCAGGGTATCCACAATGAGAATTTTTAATCCAAAAAGGATAACTCACATTCATCGAACCACACTTTTCAGGAACGCATTTTGCAGCAGCAAAGCCCAACAGACACACACAAATTACAAAGCGCACCACAACTCCGCAATACATTTTCGTTTGCAACATCATCTTTTGTTTGAGCGATTATCACCACCCACCACCACAACAAGAGAGATGTTAACGAATGAAAAGCCGCGGGGAAGTGTTTGGTGAACAAAAGAAATTTTTTAATTCAGAAACACAAACTTGTCCACATTAAAGTAGTTTCCTAATGATTTCATATTAAAGCTAGCTTTCGAAAAGACTCTAAATTGACAACCGTGTTCTTAAAAAATAAAATTCAACGCTTCTAGAATGCGAAAATGAACAAAATAAAATAAAATCTGATGTCGACTTTAAATCATATTAATAAACACATATTAAAATATTGGATTAATTTTTTTAATACTGTGGATTTTTATTTATTAATAACATTGTTGGAGGGTAGGATTTTAATATTTTGAATGGTGAAATTAACTTACTTTCATACTTTGCAATTTTGAATTTAGTTTTGTGCTTTAATTATGTTGAGGGCATTCCCTCTTTGAAGTGAATCGAGTTGACTTCGAGAATCGACGACATATAATTTGGCAAAGGCATGCAAAATGATGTAAAGCATCACAACCTTTGAAATTTTTCCTCAGAAATGATAAAGTGAATGAAATATCAAAAACAACAAAGTGAAGGTGCCTCGAGAGTGTGCGAGCGGTGATGGAGGAAATGGAGACTCTTCAACTTTAACCCAATGCTTTCATTTATTTGAAACTCTTGACCATCTTTCACGATTGTGGGGAATGCTAGAAAGCTTTCCTGCTACTCAAGGATATGAAGAAGGCTAGGATTTCTCTTGATAGACATGTCTATAATGTGATCATTGACACTTTTGCCAAGCATAGCCACCTGGAACATGCAGTGAAGGCATCCAAGAGAATGATGATAGAGGGCATTGAGCCAAATAACATCACATGAAATACCCTCATAGATTGTCACATGTAAAGTTGGCCAACATGAGCATGCAATGCACATATTTCAGGTCATGCAAAAGCATGGGTGTTCTTCCAATGCTAAAACTTACAATATCATGCTTAAATCTTTGGGGCAGCAGGGACAATGGGACCAAATCAAAACCACTCTTGATAAAATGCAAAGTGAGGGTTTACTACCTAAAATTTTCCTCTTTAACACGCTCCATGAATTCATTTGAAATGCAAATGTGTTGCAATAAAAATGAAAAATGAAAATAAAAGAAACCATACTCAGGAATCACCATGGCTATGGATATTGCTAGGCTACTTGCAATTGCAATGGTGTGTGATTGCTTCTGCTCCTCATTCATAATGTTATTGTCCATCAACACCATCACCAGTGCCCTCTTTAACTTGGCCTTACAAGGACTGTAGACTAATAGACCTGGGCCTATTTTGGCCTTTTTAGGGCACCACATTTGTTGACAAGTACAAATAAAGTCATTGTAATTGATGAGCTCAGTGATAGTAAAGGTATCAAAATCACATTAAATTCTTTAATGATGATCTACAAATCCTCAACACATAAAAGTGTAGAGTTAATTAGAGGACACAAATAAAATTTCTTGATTCAACTAATTGAAAATGCATCATAGGATTGTTGAAATGGGAGTTTTGGAACACAATATGGACAACCATCAAAGGATAGAATAAGGGTTTTTTCGTTATATGTTATCATTTCAACTGCCCTCTACATATAGCCCCTAGGCATGTATACAAAATGTAGAAGAATAGACAAGGCACGTGAGTTATTCTACAGAATGCCACATCCAACTATATAGCCCATGAGCCAAGTGTCTACCATTTTCCTTCATTTTTAAAAAAAAATCTTTATTTTCTCAGGGAAAAAGCCAAAAGCCAGTCAAGAAAATATCTGCTACTTTTTAAAGTCAAATATAAAATAGATGAAAAACTCAACTTTAGGATAGATGGGAAAATATTCCTCATGACACAATTTCCAAAATTATCTAATAGGCAATTTGATCAAATGAAAACATTAGCTCCCCACCTTATGGGCAGGGACTAAAAATAGATTATTTAAAATAAAGGTTAATACATATATAATTATTGTTCATTAAATGGATAGAAGTATGTTTAGGCCCTCGATTCCTGAGCAGAATGTAAATTGTATTCCTCACTAAAGGATAAAAGTATATATAATATGTAAATACTATAAATAACATATAAATATTATGTATCAATATATATTTACTATTTATATATTGTATAATACACTATATAAATGATATAATATTTAAAATATAATCTATTATTTATATATTATATAACATATAATATATTATTTATATATTAAATAACATATAATATAAAATACATATACTATTAAATCTAAGAATTCATGATTATACTTTACCTTTATGGTGTCTCATAAGGGCTAATCGTCATGATATAGTGCAAGGACTTTACAAAGGATGTGGAATGAATGGAAATATCTTGATACATTGATTTATATAATGCTTATTGCTCACTTTGGGAAGGATAGCAATTTTTCCTCCAAAAGTCATAAATCCAACAAGAATAAGATAGTCGAGTCAAGAATTGGATTAAAAAGTGGACTACAAAGAATGAGTTTAGTCGATATGGGTGTGCTTTGGAAGGCCCAATGCAAGTAAGCTTTTCATTAGAAAAGAAGAAGAAGAAGCAGGAATCAAGATTTCAAAATTGAACAAGATAGAAGATTCAATGATATTGATAAAGAGGTGAATATTGTTCTTGATCCAATTCTAGAACAGGGTGATCCCACAATAGTGGTTTACAATTTTTGGCCAAACTGGACACTGAAATTATTATTTTTAACTAAATCTTCACATATGGGCACCTATAGCGGCTAAACAGTGAGGAATTTGAAGATGATGCAAACTAGAGTCTCATGACATTTTGTCTATAGATTCTAAAAATATTTTTTTCAAAATTTTTGGAACCAGATTGCACTTCTTTTTCCATCTCTCACGAAAACTAGTTTTTTTTAGAAAATAACATTTTTTAAAAGTGATGCATACCGTATAATGCATAACATTTTTTTCATGAAGGATAAAATTCTAATTCTTTCGAATTTAGATTTGTAACTTTGATATCTAATGCTTCCACTTGGTTAGATAGTTTTTTAGTGAATATTTTTTCTTTAATCAAGTTTCAGAGTCAAACCCATTACAATTCAGACATGGCGCGACTATATTTAATGTGTAAATTTTTTGTATATATCGAAATTCAATTTTTTTATTTTTTTGGATCAAGGACTTCAATATCTGGTGCACTCATATTTTTCAAAAAAAAAATTGATAATCTGCTATTTTTCCAAATGTGCAAAACAAAGACCTTCATTTTCGATGAAAAACCTATGTTTAATAAAACTTAAAAAACAAATACATAAAAAAACCAAAAAATATTAAAATTATATTCGTTGGATAGCTCATTCCAAGGACTACCATAATCATTTGAAATAAATTTTAAATGAATTTATTTTATCCCCCAAAAGGTAAATCAAAAGTGATTTTTTATCAACATTTTGATAGTTGTAAAGGAGACTCATTTATAGGTATGGTTTAAAACTAGCGAGGTTCTATCCAAGGGGGCTTGATCTAAGATGGTTTGATCAAACCCTCTTCAATTGGAATCCTTAAAATGGAAATTTTTAAGGCTTAAATCATATATTTTCTAAAAATATGTGATTTCAGCAAAAATCAGTTCCTCTCAGAAATTGTAAACCAGCTTTGTGGGATCACCCAACAACATAGTGTTATAAATTTGAGTCTAAGACATTCAAGGAAACATACCACTATATGTTCTTTGAGATGCTTAAAATTGGTCTTTTTCTGATTATTTCAAATGTGAAGCTATCGAGTGAACTTGGCAATTATTAACAGAGGTCACAATAAAGATAATCTGATTGAACAAAAAAATGACTCTAAGTTGCATGGTTTGGATTGTTCTTTCTAAACCCTCCATCTGTGACTACACCATCTTGTTGCAGGAATTTTCAGATGGAAATTTCATTAGGGAGAAAAGAGGTGGATAAAATTTCTAAAAATAATTTTGAGATGTGGAAGCTGAAGATGGAGGATTTGTTGATAGATCAAGATTTGTGCCAAGATGTTGTTGATGAGAAAGTTTCAAGACCTGTAGGTCCTACTTTAGCTGCATTATATGATCTTATGGACCATAACTTGCCAAGGGTTTAATCAGATTGTGCTTAGCAGACTCTTTTTTAATTAATGTCCATGAAGAGACCTCTACAAAGAAACTATGGAAGAAGCTTGGTGAGATGTATCAAGCCAAATATTTAATGAAAAATATTTTCTTGAGAAAGAAATTATATTCCTTGAGAATGGAAGAGGGTGGACGAATCATAGACCACCTGGAAGAATTTAATATGTTGGTGGCTCAATTGGCATCAATTGGTGTCAAAATGGATGAGGAGGAGAAATGACAAATATTGCTTTGTTCTTTGCATGATTCGTGGGATTCTCTTGTTATAGATATTGGGAGTACTTCTGTTATTTTGAAGACTAAAATTTTGATGTATGCTACAAGTTTGTACTAGAATAGACATTGCCCAAGTAGTGGGAAGTCTTTCCAGATATATATATCTAATCTTAGTAGAGTTCATCGGGATGTAGTTAAAAGAGTCTTCAGATATTTGTGTGGTACCTCAAATTATTCCTTGTGTTATCATAGTAATCTGAATGAAGATGATATTTCTCTTTATATTCATGGTTATGTGGATTCAGACTGGGCAAGTGATATTGATAGAAAATGATCCACCAATGCTTATGTGTTTACTTTATTTGGTGGTGCAATTAGTTGGATGAGTAAGCAATAGGCTATGGTTGCTTTGTCCACTACTAAAGTTGAGTATATGGCAAATACTCATGCTTTTAAAGAAGCCATTTGGCTTAAGAGACTATTTTCAAATACTGGAATAAAACAAGGTGCAGTGATAGTTTATTGCAACAGTTAGAGTGTGATCTGTCTAGCTAGAAACTCAACATTTCATTCCAAGACCAAGCACATTGAAGTATAGTATCATTTTGCTAGAGATATGGTCGAAGATGGCAAGGTGAAGCTAGTTAAGGTAGAAACTTTAATGGATGTTGTTGATTCTTTAACTAAGTCTATGAGCACAAAGAAGTTCATATGGTCTTCAAAGACTATGGGCCTTTCAACCCCTAGCAATTAAGAGATGGTGTTTATTCCCTGTCATTTCTCTTGCAAGGTGTTCGACAAGTGTGAGATTTATTGAGAAAATGTGTCGATCAACCTTGCAATTTTATAAGGTTTATTGTTGATAGGATCTATTTAGTATGTATATTTTTATATATTTATATATATCCTAGTTACACCAATAGGTGTGATTGAACCACCAAAAATATAACACTGGACCTAGGGCAAGAGGATTCCTTCTACTAGGCCCTTAGGGTTTCTCACCCTAGGAGCTCTTGGTGTGTAGGAATGACACTCTTTCCACTTGGTGGTTATGGGATTTTTGGCAGTTGCATTCAAAGGTAGGATGGATTGAAATGGGTTGTGATGTGTGTGTATTGTGTGGCTAAAAATTGAAATGGAATGATACTAACCTAATCTATGTAATGAAAACAAAGTAAATGTAACTAAATGCAAGCTAAACTAAAATGACCTAAATGTATGCAATTTTGGAAATAAACTCAAAATTTTAGAACTTGTGCACCTAGAAATGGAATGTTGCAGATGAGAGGCCACATAATATTCTAGAAATTATTTGAATTTAGCAAAGGGACATTTATGCCAAGTTGGGTGACCTAGTCCTCCTATCAGGAAATTATGTCGGACTGGGTTTCGGGGAAAAGGGTACCCAAAAATACAAAAACCTTTTTTTGAAGGCTTAGCACAGGGACAAGGTCGCCAATAGTGGTGACCTAGTCCTCTTGATGCTTTTCGAGGATTCAGGGTCTAATTCTATGGGTCCCAGTTGGTACTTTCCTCCTTTGTAGCAGTCTGTGTCTGGAACTCTCGAAAACAACTTGCAACTTGTCCTTTTGCTCCTTCTATGGTTTTGATGCCTTGATGCGACTTGGATGGAATGTTTGTACTTTCTCCAACACTTTGTACCTCACCAAATCTGAGTACAAACTTGCAAACACATGCAAAGACCAAGAGAATGTTGGGGTTGGGGAATAGGGGTTTGCCTAAGTCAAACCCCTTTGATGGTAACTAAACCCAAATAAGAAACAAATCAAAGGAGAGATTCTTGAATGATAAACAATGTAGATGCTCACCTAATCCTTTGTTGTTGAGGTCTACAACATGCAAGAACATCTCCAATGGAGGTTGCTTGTGAAAACCTTGTGCTTGATTGCTTGCTTTGGAGGCTTGAATGCAAGAGTACTTGTGAAGAGATGTAAAAATGAGCTTGGGAGAGACTAAGAAAGTAAGAGAGTCAAAATGAAGGTGAAAACCCTTACTTATACATGCTAAACCCTAATTTTCCCGAAATGCAACATGATAGGCCGACATTAGGGTTTAGGAGGCAACATTCCCGTTAGATTTTGTTTTAATTTTGAAATTTATGTCAAAAGGGACTAGGTCGCCCAAAGTGACGACCTAGTCCACTTGGACAATTTCAAGTGGTGGTCGGGAATAAAATGTTGAATAATGATGTCTATTATGCTTGCCTCCCGAAACACACTTAATTCAGGACTAAAATTATATAAAGGGAACAAATTAGCATAGGAGAAGGGTTAAATTAGGGGTGATAAGCCTAGGAAAGTGTGAAAATGCATTACAACACTTTGTCACAAGGCTTGGAAAGAGGTAAAGGGGTGTTGTTTACGTTAATTATGTTGAAAGGGTCTTAGACAAGTGAGGAAATGTGTTACAACACTTCATAACACTTTAGTAAAACACCGTTAGATTGTTGTTGAATTGCAAGCTTTCAAGATTGAATCAAGGGAAAACAAGGCCAAAATCCAAGGGAAAAGGCCAAAATGAGTGAAAAAGTGTCAAAGACTACACTTTTTGGTGACACATTTAGCCCCCACTTTAGTGAGAGTATGAACTTACTTCAAACTCACACTAAAGTAGTTGAATCATGCGTGTCGAGTGAGATCTGATGTAATCATGCTAGTAAGGTGAGATGACTATGATCAAGAGGGATGATCAAGCCCCCGAGATCAAGATCCCATGGAAAACCAATCATAAGTACAAAAGATCACACAAGGATTAATGTGAAAGAGAGAAAAGGTCAGATCAAGCTTCGACCGTTTGTCTAGCTAGTTGTGGATCAAA
The DNA here is from genome assembly GCA_007115665.2 of Sequoiadendron giganteum. NCBI lineage: Eukaryota > Viridiplantae > Streptophyta > Pinopsida > Cupressales > Cupressaceae > Sequoiadendron > Sequoiadendron giganteum. Next base: position 35,098,164 of record VCHN02000014.1, read on the forward strand.
TCTAGGTTGTTTGTCTAAAATAAAAGGATTGTACTCACTCTGGACTGATGAGACTTTCAGTTATCCGTAGGGTGAGAGTCACAAAGAATAAGAAACATCAAACAAGATGGGGAATACATGACACACAAAAGAAACACAATACTATTAAGGCAAGTGTAAGTCAACTGTGAAGAAATTCATCTGCCTCCCATTCTCGGTGAGGAAAAGTGAGAGGTGGACAACAAAGTTAAGGTACAAAGACAAGTGCATTACTAGGACAAGGCTAGAAACCTCTTGCCCCCATTGAGTGCAAGGTTGGAGGGAGTCGAGGTAGGTGATGAGAGGGGGTATGTAATAGTGAGAAGGGCATGTTCTACAACTATTACATGAAAGGGGACACGATAGTAGGTTAGGGGTCAATAGGGTAGCACTCAGAACCAATGAAGTGATACTTACTCAGTATCTCGCACACATTCATCTCTTCTATGGCCAAGAACATGATGATAAGCACAATTTGGTGCATTAGAATCTTTAGAATGAATTACCAACCTATTACGATGAGGTAAGGTGATGAGCCCTTTGTTTAAGAGGATGTATAATTGTCTCTCGCATGCAGGTGGTGGATGGAGAGGAAACTTAAGTTTTTGTAATTTATATGGCCTCTTGCGACGACTGGATTCTCCAACTTCAAAAGAGGGTATGGGAGTAGGAGGTCTTGAAATGACCAGAGGTTTAGCCTTGTTGTTGTGGGCGGGTGGTGGCCTTTCCTTAGGAAGGAGAACATCCAAGTTGGGAGGGGAACCGAAAATCACCATGCCATCGTTATGGAGCCTTAGAGATTCTCTAGGAAGCACCCTATCATGAGGGGGATCTTGATAACCAATGCTCGTTGTATGTTCATCAGGTGACAATTTTTCACAAAATTTGTGAATTTCATGTTCATTTGTGAGATCACCACCTTGTTTTCTTAAAATGGTAAACCCTTTCCCATAAGTTTTTTGAAGATTAATGGGAGGGTGTGTGACTGGGTTATGGTAAAAGGGTTGAGGAGAGACAGGGTGAGAGAAACTAGGCTCACCTTGAGTAGGTAACCTAGATCCATTGTGTGTTTTTTCAAATGAAGGTAAGCAAATGTGTCAAGGGATGATATGTCAGGCATTACTCTTTGTGACACACGGTTGGTATGCACTCACACACAAAAAGGGTGGCTATGGGGAAATTTGTGCTGCTAGTTGGGATTCCCGCTCAACCATACCAAAGTTATACCTCCTGATAACTTTGATAAGGCGCCACAAAAGACAAGGGTGCAGTTTATGAGACAAGCAAAGCCTTGGATGCTTAGAACTCACGAATGAATACAAGATGGCACCTTAGTCATGCAAGGTGGACATGTATGCACAATGCAAGAATGCAACATGTAAAATGCAAAAAGTTAAAAATGCAAAAAGGGTGTTCCAAGGAGTCTTATTTAGTTCGTGTGAGGTCTTCAACTTAGGGATCATTGTGTCTAATGTCTCCAAAAAGTGGACCTATCAAAGGATAGAAGATTCATAACTTAGGTGATGTAGTGTGTCACATCTGGCCACTAAGAGGAATGCAATATGCTAAGATAAGTCACACAAGTATGAAAGACATTACACGGAATGTCGTCCAAAAAGTGAGAAAATGCATCATGTGAAGTGACAAGGCTACACTAGGAACCAAGGACAAACAAATGCAAATGTGAAAATAAAATAGTGCCAATGTATGCCCCCACTTTAAAGGGATTGCTACACACTATTTTGTGAGCAATTACTTTAAAGTAGAGAAATGAAAAATGCAAAATAAAATGAAAGGACATGAGAGCCTTCTTGAAAAGCCAAATGTCAAGTGATGGTTGTCCAAGAAAGGTTGCATCAGGAAAAAAGAAAGGAAGTAAAGGAAAGGGGGTTGCCCCCAAAATGAAAAACCACAAACACATAAGGGATATATGGATTTGGGGTCAGTTTGTTTGTTGCTGCAATGTGTATATAGAGAGCGTGAAACTATCATCATTCCCCTGGAAATACATAGAACTAGAAGAAGGACACAAAGAGGGTGAAAGAAAATGAAAGAAAGAGTCAATTTGGGTCAACATGGAGGAGACATAGGATGTCTCAATGCTTTGCATCATCCCCAAAAGGACAACAAAAGCAAAAGAAAAAGACAAATGAAAAAGAGACTCATTTTTTAGTCAACATGAAGGAGACATTGCGGTCTCAATGCCTTGCATCATCCTCAAATGGAAGGCAAAAAGGAAATGAAAAGGAAAATAGGTTCATTTGGGTCAACATGAAGGAGACATTGTGGTCTCAATGTCTTGCATCATCCCCAAATGAAAGGCAAAAAGAAAAAAAGAGAAAAAAAAAAAGAGGTCCATTTGGGTCAACATGAAGGAGACATTGTGGTCTCAATGCCTTACATCATCCCCAAACGAGAGGCAAAAAGAGAAAAAGAAAAAGGAAATGGAAAATAGGTCCAGTTAGGTCAATATGAAGGAGACATTACGGTCGCAATGCCTTGCATCATCCCCAAATAGAAGGAAAAAATAAAAAGAGAAAAGCAAAAAGGAATGCATGACACAGAAGAATGTAGGTACATATAGAAGAATGTCACAAAGAGTAAGAAACATCAAACAAGACGGGGAATACACGACACACAAAAGAAACACAATACTAGTAAGGTAAGTGTAAGTCAACTATGAAGAAAGTCATCTGCCTCCCATTCTCGGTGAGGAAAAATGAGAGGTGGACAACAAAGCTAAGGGACAAAGACAAGTGCATTACTAGGACAAGGCTAGCAACCTCTTGCCCCCATTGAGTGCAGGGTTGGAGGGAGTCGAGGTAGGTGATGAGAGGGGGTATGTAATAGTGAGAAGGGCATGTTCTACAATTATTACATGAAAGGGGACACGATAGTAGGTTAAGGGTCAATAGGGTAGCACTCAGAACCAATGAAGTGATACTTACTCAGTATCTCGCACACATTCATCTCTTCTATGGCCAAGAACATGATGATAAGCACAATTTGGTGCATTAGAATCTTTAGGACGAATTACCAACCTATTACGATGAGGTAAGGTGGTGAGCCCTTTGTTTAAGAGGATGTATAATTGTCTCTCGTATGCAGGTGGTGGATGGAGAGGAAACTTAAGTTTCTATAATTTATATGGCCTCTTACAGCGACTAGATTCTCCAACTTCAAAAGAGGGTATGGGAGCAGGAGGTCCTGAAATGACCGGAGGTTTAGCCTTGTTGTTGTGGGGGGGTGGTGGCCTTTCCTTAGGAAGGAGAACATCCAAGTTGGGAGGGGAACCGAAAATCACCATTCCATCGTTATGGAGCCTAAGAGATTCTCTAGGAAGCACCCTATCATGAGGGGGATCTTGATAACCAATGCTCGTTGTATGTTCATCAGGTGACAATTTTTCACAAAATTTGTGAATTTCATGTTCATTTGTGAGATCACCACCTTGTTTTCTTAAAATGGTAAACCCTTTCCCATAATTTTTTGAAGATTAATGGGAGGGTGTGTGACTCGGTTATGGTAAAAGGGTTGAGGAGAGACAGGGTGAGAGAAACTAGGCTCACCTTGAGTAGGTAACCTAGATCCATTGTGTCTTTTTTCAGATGAAGGTAAGCAAATGTTTCAAGGGATGATATGTCAAGCATTACTGGTTGAATCATAGAGGGGTAAAAGGAATAATTTGCTTCAAGGTTGTCAAGGCAGTCATTAAGAAACTGATACATGCTAGCACAATCATCCCCAATGATGTATACCTCGGTAGGAGGACATTCATTGGGAGTTGGTTGAGAAGGAGTCGGTTCAAGGTCATTAGTATTAGTGGAAAAGGTGCAGCTTGACATATCCATTAAGGACTTGAGCGATGTCCATAACTTTTTGAAAGACATGGACATGATGAGAGCTAAGTAATGACAAGGAATGGACTAAAAGAAAAAAATTGGAGATGAAAACAGAAAGACAATTACAAAACCAGAAATGCAGATAATGTGCTGAAATTGACAGAAAATATGATGCAGAATGTGCAAGAGGACTAGGTCACCCAGTGTGGCGACTTAGTTCTAGTAGTGTTCTTTTTTATTATTTTCTGAGTTTTTAACTATTTTTTGTGTTTTTTATGATTTTTTGATGCAAATAGAGAATAGAAATGCTAATATTTTTGTATTTTCTTGCTGAAAATGTAATGTAAAGTGTAATCTACATGAACTTTCACTAATGCAACTTTTCTACAAACCCTAGGATGCAAACAATGCAAAATTTTCAATGCAATGCAAGCTACTTCCTAAGATGAAATGCAAAATTAGAAAGTTAAACAAGTGGTAGATACGGTTGGGTTCACCAAAATGAACCACTAAAAATATAACACTAGACATAGGGCAAGAGGATTCCTTGTAATAGGCCCTTAGGGTTTCTCACCCTAGGAGCTCTTGGTGTGTAGGAATTGTACTCTTTCCGCTTGGTGGTTATGGGATTTTTGGCAGTTGCATTCAAAGGGAGGATGGATTGAAATGGGTAGTGATGTGTGTATATTGTGTGGCTAAAAACTAAAATGGAATGATACTAACCTAATCTATGTAATGTAAATAAATTAAATGTAACTAAATGCAAGCTAAACTAAAATGACCTAAATGTATGCAATTTTGGAAATAAACTGGAAAGTTTAGAACTTGTGCACCTGGAAATGGAATGTTGCAGATGAGAGGCCCCAAAATATTTTGGAAATTATTTGAATTTAGTAGAGGGACATTTACGCCAAGTTGGGCGACCTAGTCCTCCTATCAAGAAATACTATCAAACTGGTTTCAGGGAAAAGGGTACCCAAAAATGCAAAAACACTTTTTCAGGCTTAGCATAGGGACAAGGTCACCAATAGTGCTGACCTAGTCCTCTTGATGCTTTTTGAGGATTCAGGTTTTGATTTTGTGGATCCCAATTGGTACTTTCCTCCTCTGTAGCAGTCTGTGTTTGGAACTCAAAAATGACCTGCAACTTGTCCTTTTGCTCAGGGTTTTGATGCCTTGATGTGACTTGGATAGAATGTTTGTCCAACACTTTGTACCTCACCAAATCTGAGTACAAACCTGCAAACACATGTAAATACCAAGAGAATGTTGGGGTTGGGGAATAAGGGTTTGCCTAAGTCAAACCCCTTTGATGGTAACTAAACCCAAATAAGAAAAAAATCAAAGGAGAGATGCTTTAATGATAAACAATGTAGATGCTCACCAAGTCCTTTGTTGTTGAGGTCTACAACATCCAAGAACAACTCCAATGGAGGTTGCTTGTGAAACCCTTGTGCTTGATTGCTTGCTTTGGAGGATTGAATGCAAGAGTACTTGTGAAGAGATGTAAAAATGAGCTTGAGAGAGACTAAGAGAGTTACAAGAGAGTCAAAATGAAGGTGAAAACCTTTGCTTATACATGCTAAACCCTAATTTTCTCAAAATGCAACATGATATGCCGACACTAGGGTTTAGGAGGCAACATTCCCGTTAGATTTTGTTTTAATTTTGAAATTTATGTCAAAAGGGACTAGGTCGCCCAAAGTGGTGACCTAGTCCACCTGGACAATTTCAAGTGGTGGTCGAGAATAAAGTGTTGATTAATGATGTGTATTATGCTTGCCTCCCGAAACACACTTAAGTCGCGACTAAAAGTAGATAAAAGGGACAAATTAGCATAGGAAAAGGGTTAAATTAGGGGTGATAAGCCTAGGAAAGTGTGAAAATGCATTACAACACTTTACAACACTTTTTCACAAGGCTTGGAAAGAGGTAAAGGGGTGTTGTTTAGGTGAATTGTGTTGAAAGGGTCTTAGACAAGTGAGGAAATGTGTTACAACACTTCACAACACTTTAGTAAAACACCGTTAGATTGTTGTTGAATTGCAAGCTTTCAAAACTGAATCAAGGGAAAACAAGGCCAAAATCCAAGGGAAAAGGCCAGAATGAGTGAAAAAGTGCCAAAGACCACTTTTTTGTGAAACATTAATATACAATGGGAGCACAAGGTGGAGGGGAGGAGTGGGATGCATGTTAATGTTAACATTTTTTTGTTAAAAAAACTCTTAAATGGTCGACATACTTTAAATTAATGATGTATTGTAATTCTAGACCATTCATTATTAGGTTTCAAATCTAATGGTAGATATTTTTTTGGCTTGTCTTTCCCTAGAAGGCAACCCTATTTTATGAGGGCTTTGTATTACGATTGCAATATCATGATGTATTCTAAGAGTTTGATAGTAGTCATGTTGTCTTTGGATCTCTGGTGGTGATACTCCTACGAGAAGCTTGCTCTACAAGTATATTGTAATCTTTGTGATTTTTGAATGATATATTGGGTGGCTTTTAGACTGTGGGGTTTTTCTCTTTAAAGGGTTTTCCCCAAATAAATCACTGTGTTGTGATATGCATTATATTTACATGTTTACTTCTATTTAAGTTTCTATAATTTTTAAAAATATTTGTAAAGTTTTGTATTATTCTCCTCTCAAGATTAGTGTAGGAAGTTGTTCTACTACCTTAGCTTCCTTAAAAAACTAGGGAAAATTCAAGTAATTCATAAGAAAGCAATAAATTATTATCTTATGATAGACCCTAGGATGCAATTACGACATATCAAGAAGCAATTATAGGCAATTTCAATAGAAATTAAGCAAGGTTTTAGCGAGAAATTTACTTATTGGTTATTGGTTATTTTGGCCTTTTTTGGGCACCACATTTGTTGACAAGTACAAATAAAGTCACAGTAATTGATGAGCTCAATGATAGTAAAGCTATCAAAATCACATTAAATTCTTCAATCATGATCTACAAATCCTCAACACATAAAAGTGTAGAGTTAATTAGAGGACACAAATAAAATTTCTTGATTCAACTAATTGAAAATGCATCAAAGGATTGTTGAAATGTGAGTTTTGGAACACAATATGGACAACCATCAAAGGATAGAGTAAGGGGTTTTTTGTTAAATGTTATCGTTTCAACTGCCCTCTACATATAGCCCCTAGGCATGTATATAAAATGTAGAAGAATAGAGAAGGCACGTGAGTTATTCTACAGAATGCCACATCCAACTATATAGCCCATGAGCCAAGTGTCTTGCATTTTCCTTCATTTAAAAAAAAATATATCTTTATTTTCTCAGGGAAAAAGCCAAAAGCTAATCAAGAAAATATCTACTACTTTTTAAAGTAAAATATAAAATAGATGAAAAACTCAACTTTAGGATAGATGGGAAAATATTCCTCATGACACAATTTCCAAAATTATATAATAGGCAATTTGATCAAATGAAAACATTAGCTCCCCCACCTTATGGGCAGGAACTAAAAATAGATTATTTAAAATAAAGGTTAATACATATATAATTATTGTTCATTAAATGGATAGAAGTATGTTTAGGCCCTCGATTCCTGAGGAGAATGTAAATTGTATTCCTCACTAAAGGATAAAAGTATATATAATTTGTAAATACTATAAATAACATAGAAATATTATATATCAATATATATTTATTATTTATATATTGTATAATAAATTATATAAATGATATAATATTTAAAATATAATAAATTATTTATATATATATTATTTATATTATTTTTATTTTTATAGGTAAGTGCTACCTAGGGGGTAGCTCCCATATTATAAGATCCAAATAAAAGAACAGTTTAACTGCATACCCTTGCCACAAGGGGTGCGCCATGTCAACAACTGTGTTGACCAGATTTCCTACTTGACAGATAAAAAGTCATGCAAACACCAGAAACAAAACCACCCAATTGGGTGTGAAACATATCACATGTTTTCATTTTTTCCCTCCAGTCAATGCAGATCCCACGGACTTTAGAAGTTGAAGTTTGGTAGAAGGAATTTTCTTTCGCTTGACCTTTGTCCATGCTTATTCAGGAAAATGTGTGGGATTCAGATGTTTTAAATTTACTTCTGAAAGTGAACCTACAGAAGATGATTTTGCAGGAATCATCACGGACACAGAGGAATATAGGCCTGAGATCATTGGGTCAGAATCTGGCTTTACACCTGAAGAGGGAAATGCATTACCAATCATGGACCTGACACCCAATGAATCATCAACCATGGATCCACCATCTGAAGAACCCCCAAGAGCTGGAGCGAGTAGAGCAAAAGGGGGAGAGATAGGAGACATCACAGGATTGGCCTTTGAGCTAGAAGAGACGTCCTTTTCATTTGGTTCAATGACATAGTGACTCGGATCAACCCCTAACCAGCAGGTAGGGGTGTTGGTGGCACCATTACTACGCACATAAGTGTGCTTCTTGTTGCATTTAAAGGTGTTGTGAGTAGTTGAAAAACATTTCTTGCATCTGAAAGGAATCTTTTCATAATCTACAAGCTGCCTCCAACGTCGATCCCCAACTTTCAAAGAGATTTCCTCAGGAAGGCATTTGGTTAAATCGATTTCGATGCATAGACGGGCATAGGTAGAATTTTCAAAATTGATTGTTTCTTTGGAAATGTTGTGGTATTTTCCCAGACCATTGGCAATTTCTTTCAAACAAGCAATTTCCCAAAATTGTAGGGGTAGGTAGGGAAATCTTACCCAAAGAAATACAGAGGAGAACGACTCTGACCAAGGATGAAAAGTAGGAAACCATGGCTTGGTGCATAGGAAATTGCCTTGATAGAACCACAGGCCAACGTTCAGAATCACCTCCTTGTCATTCAATGATTCAAATTCGAGGATGAAGAAACCCTTCGCACAAGGATAAATGCATATTTCCACATCCATGTGTTCTTTCCAATTTTTGCTTATCCAAGAGTGCAGGTTGCATAATTTCGGCCAAACTTTCATGAATCTACAAATTAGGGCATGCTCCTTCAAATAATCTTCTTTGTTGCGGGCAGTGGCTTCAAGACAAATTTTTGGTATGGATTCTGAGCGATGGAAGGCAAGAGGGGAAGGAACGACATGGTCCAGAGTACCTGGCGATGAAGGAGAATCCCCAACCACCGCACCAGAGACACCATAACCCATGAAAGCCTTAAAGTTTAGGCGCTGCGCAGCAAGTGGAGGCTCCGAGATAGGTATTTTGTGCACGCCTGGAGCCAGAAAAGACCCTCGCTCCAGCAAAATGGATCCATCCACAGACGAATGCAGGAGATCGCCATCAGCAGACGAATGTAGGGTTTTGGGGTTTTTCGAAGTAGTGCGAGCCATTCGTCCATTTTCCATATATATTATTTATATATTATATAGCATATAATATATTATTTATATATTAAATAATATATAATATAAAATACATATGCTATTAAATCTCAAAATTCATGATTATAGTTTACCTTTATGGTGTCTCATAAGGGCTAATCGTCATGATATAGTGCAAGGACTTTACAAAGGATTTGGAATGAATGGAAATATATTAATACATTGATTTATACAATGCTTATTGCTAACTTTGGGAAGGATAGCAATTCTTCCTCCAAAAGTCATAAATCCAACAAGAATAAGATAGTCGAGTCAAGAATTGGATTAAAAAGTGGACTACAAAAAATGAGTTTAGTGGATATGGGTGTGCTTTGGAAGGCCCAATGCAAGTAAGCTTTTCATTAGAAAAGAAGAAGAAGAAGTTGGAATCAAGATTTCAAAATTGAACAAGATAGAAGATTAAATGATATTGATAAGGAGGTGAATATTGTTCTTGATCCAATTCTAGAACAGGGTGATCTCACAATAGTGGTTTACAATTTTTGGCCAAACTGGACACTGAAATTATTATTTTTAACTAAATATTCACATTCAGACACCTATACCGGCTAAACAATGAGGAATTTGAAGATGATGCAAACTAGATTCTCGTGACATTTTGTCTGTAGATTCTAAAAATAGTTTTTTCAAAAATGTTGGAATCAGATTGCACTTCTTTTTCCATCTCCCACGAAAACTATTTTTTTTCAGAAAATAACATTTTTTTAAAGTGATGCATACCGTATAACGCATAACATTTTTTCCATGAAGGATAAAATTATAATTCTTTCGGATTTAGATTTGTAACTCTGATATCTAGTGCTTCCACTTGGTTAGATAGTTTTTTAGTGAATATTTTTTCTTTAATCAAGTTTCAGAGTCAAACCCATTACAATTCAGACATAGCGTGACCTATCACGTATAGATTTTAATGATTATTTTAAATGCAAATTATTAATCATGATATTGATCAATTATATTATGTTAAATGGTTATTTAAATTGAGGTGAAATTGAAATTGAAATGCAATTGCAATGATTTGAAATGCATTTTTATTGGGGTTTGTCATTGCTGATAAAAATTCGAGTGCAAGTGTATTCAGGAACAGGTGAATGTGAATGAAGGCGAGAACATCGATCAGGTGGAGTCGTTTTAGCCATTAGACGTTTATGAGGATGATGGAATCTCACACACACTCACTTAGTTATTATTTTAATGCATTTTTGTGATTATTGTGCTTGCAAATTTTAAATTAAGTTTAATTGATTTCTCAAAATTTGTGAAAAGAATATGTCGTTTTAAATGGCGATTTGGTTAATTTCTGAGGAAATTGATTTAATTTAAATGAATTGGATTCCTTGTGTAGATATTTTATTATTATTTAAAAATAATATTGGTGTTATTTCAAATTAACATAATAGACTTTTAATTGCGAAATTTATTAAATGTAATAAAATTGTGTGTAAATTTATTTGTTTTTATTTTGAAAATATGAAAGATAAAAGATTTATTGAATAAATTAAACAATTATCTAAAACTGAGTTATTGGAAAACAAATATACATGCAAATTGAAATTGATTTTAAACAAGCAGTGGAACAAATTGAAGAAAATGTCTCCACTCAATTAAAGGCAATCAAATTATGTAACTTGGAGTTAGAAAATTGAATTGGAGATCACACTAAAATTGTGGATCTGAGTTCTTGTTAACATCTATCAATGCATGGGAAAGAAAGAATTAGGAAGGGAAGAAATTTGAAATTGAAAAGAGAACAAAAATCCGTTTTTGTTCTTGAACAGAAAAAAATGACACAGCATGATTGATTTGGAGAAGGACTTCATTTGTTTTTGGAAGGCAGAGGAAGAGAGTTTTTCTTTTTAAAATTTCAAAACTACTCACTCAGTATATACGCAACCAGGCAGGGGAAAAAGGAGACACAGTATTTTGAAATCATTTATTTCCCCCACCCCACGCACTGCAGATTGGAAACAATCTTCATTGGTTTAGGTGGAGAATAGGCACGGCTACAGGGAAGGTAAGGGCGCACAAGATAGTAGAGGGAAGATATGCATAAGGTAGAGAGGGTGTTGTTTGGATTGACAGGGACTCCCTACTCTCCCACACAGCCACCAAAGGCTCCCCATTCACCTGCTCATCACACGTGGCCAGGGGAGAGGAGGTGAAAACAGGAGAAGGCAGCAATGAGTAAGGCGCGAGGAGGAGAATCTCTTTCCTCCACTCACCATACGCAGCCAAGAGGAGAGGTCTTGGGGGGGGCGTAGGAAGAGGGGAGGTTGTTGTATGCAGACAAAAAGACCTTCATCCACTCCCCATGCACAGTAATGAGGTGCACATACATAAAGAAATATTCAAGGAGATAAGGAAAAGTGCACCCAAGACATTAGGAGGATAGGAGATAAAAGGTAGCCAGCTGGGAATAGGGAAAGAGAGACAACAAGAAGAAAGAAGTGGAAACAACAGTCTAGGAGAAGAACTCATATGCAAGGAGAGGAAGGAGTAGTAGGAGACATTTGTCATTGTCAGAATCTTCATACACAAACATAACAGCAATCAAACAGAGGACATAAATTACAGAGAGAGACAGAGGAGACTAACAATCAATTTCCAGAATTACCAGGTAGGATTTTTTTTTTAAATTATTAAACAAAAACATGAATACAGTGAATTCAAATGAAATAGTTAATTTCTTGTTCTGATTTTTAAAACTATTAAAAAAGTAATTCTGTTTGATTCGAATTTTGTTTGAATTTTTAAATATCAAACTATGATTTTTCCATAAAATAATTGAAATTAGAAACATAAAATTATAGGAAAAATTGGATTAGAAAACAATGAAAAACAGCTGATTTATAAATTTAGGAGAAATTTAAACTTGGAAGAAGATGTTGGACAAAAAACGTTACTTTAAAAGACTGGAAAAGAATTCAAAAAAGAAAAGAATTTCATAGAATGTCTCTTAAATTTTAAGCGTGATTCCAAATAGAAGTTTTAAATCAGTAAATGTTGCAATTTAAACTCAAATATTGAAATAGAAATGAAACGATTTATTTTAATTATGTTCTTGAGAAAGTATTTATTTATTTTTTGCAAGTATAAAAAGACAGAAAATAAATCAATTAAATTTAAAAATATGATTTACTTTGAAACAAAATGAATTTGAATAGGATTAAATAGATGAGTAAATAGAACGAAAGAATGTGTGCTCATTTAATGCCTATTTATATATGTATTTAATTTACATACTTGAGATACATCTTCTTTATCTTTGTTATTTAATTTATTTGATTTAAATATTAATTTAATGTTATTTATGGTTTAAAACAATGAAAGAACAACATTTAAACTGTTTTTGCTTGAAACGAGATTTTTCATTAAATTGTTTGTGAAAGAATGTATTTAATTGATTGGACCCATGCATGCTTGATAAATGAATGTGCATGTCATGTGTTTTGAAAGTTACCTTCCAAGACGGGTGTCGAATATGGGTTATTAGAGAGTGTAGTTTTGCTTTTCCAAAACTACTTTTATTTGTCGTGCATGACATTTTACTTGGCCAAGTAACTTAAGGACCATTGAAATAGATGGAATTAATGAACTCTCTACCATATCCTAGTATTGAACTTTCTTGTTTCTTAAATGAATTAGAAAATTAAAAATGCTTGTGGTTTTACTAGTTATACTAGGCACACACTAGATTCCATCTTGCTTGTCGACTGCTTTTTGCTAAGTGATTCGTGTAGGGTCGGGTATTCTTTGAATGACTAAAGAATTCCGGGGAAGCGTAAGCTTCGAGGTTGGGCGGAAAAAGTGCCTGATTCTTGTTCTCGTCTTCATTATTGAAGATAAGCTATGGATTGAAGATCAAAGGATGTTTTCTTCAATTATGTATTAATGTATTCTTTAATTATGTAATGTAGAGCTTAAGGTGACAAAATGCCTAAGTCTCGAATTGTAAACTTATATTGCAATTACTTTTGTATCATTATCAATGTCGTGTAAGATGACATGTGTATGAATCTAACTGGAAATATTATGAATCTATTTATCGACTTTAAGTTGTTGTTTTGGAATCGACTGGATTTTATGATGTCTAAATGAATGAAGTGTTGACTTTATTTTGAATAGAAATGAAATTATTTTAAGTTTTGTCGATTCTTGGAAATAAGACTTTCATACTTTACACGATCGTATTTAACGTGTAACTTTTTTTGTATATATCGAAATTCAATTTTTTTATTTTTTTGGATCAAGGACTTCAATATCTGGTGCACTCATATTTTTCAACAAAAAAAATTGATAGTCTACTATTTTTCCAAATGTGCAAAACAAAGACCTTCATTTTCGATGAAAAACCTATGTTTAATAAAACTAAAAAAACAAATACATAAAAAAACCAAAAAATATTAAAATTATATTCGTTGGATAGCTCGTTCCAAGGACTACCATAATCATTTGAAATAAATTTTAAATGAATTCATTTTATCCCCCAAAAGGTAAATCAAAAGTGATAGTTTATCAGCATTTTGATAGGTGTAAAGGAGACTCATTTATAGGTATGGTTTAAAACTAGCGAGTATCTATCCAAGGGGGCTTGATCTAAGGTGGTTTGATCAAACCCTCTTCAATTGGAATCCTTAAAATGGAACTTTTTAAGGCTTAAATCATTATATTTTCTAAAAATATGTGATTTCAGCAAAAATCAGTTCCTCTCAGAAATTGTAAACCAGCTTTGTGGGATCACCCAACAACATAGTGTTATAAAGTTGAGTCTAAGACATTCAAGGAAACATACCACTATATGTTCTTTGAGATGCTTAAAATTGGTATTTTTGTGATTATTTCAAATGTGAAGCTATCGAGTGAACTTGGCAATTATTAACAGAGGTCACAATAAAGATAATCTGATTGAACAAAAAATGACTCTAAGTTGCATGGTTTGGATTGTTCTTTCTAAACCCTCCATCTGTGACTACACCATCTTGTTGCAGGAATTTTCAGATGGCAATTTCATTAGGGAGAAAAGAGGTGGATAAAATTTCTAAAAATAATTTTGAGATGTGGAAGCTAAAGATGGAGGATTTGTTGATAGATCAAGATTTGTGCCAAGATGTTGATGAGAAAGTTTCAAGACATGTAGGTCCTACTTTAGCTGCATTATATGATGTTATGGACCATAACTTGCCAAGGGTTTAATCAGATTGTGCTTAGAAGACTCTTTTTTAATTAATGTCCATGAAGAGACCTCTACAAAGAAACTATGGAAGAAGCTTGGTGAGATGTATCAAGCCAAATATTTAGTGAAAAATATTTTCTTGAGAAAGAAATTATATTCCTTGAGAATGGAAGAGGGTGGACGAATCACAGACCACCTGGAAGAATTTAATATGTTGGTGGCTCAATTGGCATCAATTGGTGTCAAAATGGATGAGGAGGAGAAATGTCAAATATTGCTTTGTTCTTTGCATGATTCATGGGATTCTCTTGTTATGGATATTGGGAGTACTTCTGTTATTTTGAAGACGAAAATTTTGATGTATGCTACAGGTTTGTACTAGAATAGACATTGCCCAAGCAGTGGGAATTATTTCTAGATATATATATCTAATCTTAGTAGAGTTCATCAAAATGTAGTTAAAAGAGTCTTCAGATATTTGTGTGGTACCTCAAATTATTCCTTGTGTTATCATAGTAATTTTAATGATGATATTTCCCTTGATATTCATGGTTATGTGGATTCAGACTGGGCAAGTGATATTGATAGAAAATGATCCACCAATGCTTATGTGTTTACTTTATTTGGTGGTGCAATTAGTTGGATGAGTAAGCAATAGGCTATGGTTGCTTTGTCCACTACTAAAGTTGAGTGTATGGCAAATACTCATGCTTGTAAAGAAGCCATTTGGCTTAAGAGACTTTTTTCAAATATTGGAATAAAACAAGGTACAGTGATAGTTTATTGCGACAGTTAGAGTGTGATTTGTCTAGCTAGAAAATCGACATTTCATGCCAGGACCAAGCACATTGATGTATAGTATCATTTTGTTAGAGATATGGTCGAAGATGATAGGGTGAAGCTAGTTAAGGTAGAAACTTTAATGGATGTTGTTGATTCTTTAACTAAGTCTGTGAGCACAGAGAAGTTCAGATGGTGTTTAAAGAATATGGGCCTTTCAACCCCTAGCAATTAAGAGATGATGTTTACTCCCTGTCATTTCTCTTGCAAGGTGTTCGACAAGTGTGAGATTTATTGAGAAAATGTGTCGATCAACCTTGCAATTTTATAAGGTTTATTGTTGATAGGATCTATTTAGTATGCATATTTTTATATATTTATATATATCCTAGTTACACCAATAGGTGTGATTGAACCACCAAAAATATAACACTGGACCTAGGGCAAGAGGATTCCTTCTACTAGGCCCTTAGGGTTTCTCACCTTAGGAACTCTTGGTGTGTAGGAATGACACTCTTTCCACTTGGTGGTTATGGGATTTTTGGCGATTGCATTCAAAGGGAGGATGGATTGAAATGGGTTGTGATGTGTGTGTATTGTGTGGCTAAAAATTGAAATGGAATGATACTAACCTAATCTATATAATGAAAACAAAGTAAATGTAACTAAATGCAAACTAAACTAAAATGACCTAAATGTATGCAATTTTGGAAATAAACTCAAAATTTTAGAACTTGTGCACCTAGAAATGGAATGTTGCAGATGAGAGGCCCCATAATATTCTGGAAATTGTTTGAATTTAGCAGAGGGACATTTATGCCAAGTTGGGTGACCTAGTCCTCCTATCAGGAAATTCTGTCGGACTGGGTTTCGGGGAAAAGGGTACCCAAAAATACAAAAACCTTTTTTTGAAGGCTTAGCATAGGGACAAGGTCGCCAATAGTGGTGACCTAGTCCTCTTGATGCTTTTCGAGGATTTAGGGTCTAATTCTATGGGTCCCAATTGGTACTTTCCTCCTTTGTAGCAGTCTGTGTCTGGAACTCTCGAAAACAACTTGCAACTTGTCCTTTTGCTCCTTCTATGGTTTTGATGCCTTGATGCGACTTGGATGGAATGTTTGTAATTTCTCCAATACTTTGTACCTCACCAAATCTGAGTACAAACTTACAAAGACATGCAAAGACCAAGAGAATGTTGGGGTTGGGGAATAGGGGTTTGCCTAAGTCAAACCCCTTTGATGGTAACTAAACCCAAATAAGAAACAAATCAAAGGAGAGATTCTTGAATGATAAACAATGTAGATTCTCACCTAATCCTTTGTTGTTGAGGTCTACAACATGCAAGAAAATCTCCAATGGAGGTTGCTTGTGAAACCCTTGTGCTTGATTGCTTGCTTTGGAGGCTTGAATGCAAGAGTACTTGTGAAGAGATGTAAAAATGAGCTTGGGAGAGACTAAGAAAGTAAGAGAGTCAAAATGAAGGTGAAAACCCTTACTTATACATGTTAAACCCTAATTTTCTCGAAATACAACATGATAGGCCGACATTAGGGTTTAGGAGGCAACATTCCCGTTAGATTTTGTTTTAATTTTGAAATTTATGTCAAAAGTGACTAGGTCGCCCAAAGTGGCGACCTAGTCCACTTGGACAATTTCAAGTGGTGTTCAGGAATAAAATGTTGAATAATGATGTGTATTATGTGTCCTCTACTTATATTGAAAGATTCAAAAAATATATTATTTTAAATTCTTGTACTTAGTGTGGTCAGACATACACCTGCTTCTTATCTTTTTCCTAAAAATTTAGTACCACTACATTGAAATTTTAAATTTTCGCAAAATAGATTTACGTTTTCCCAAAAAAAGACTAGTAGCCTAGAAACTACATTCAATTTTCTACAACTTTTGCTCTTACATATTTTTCAAATTATGTTAACAACCTATTCAATTTTTTATGTCAAGTTGCCTAACTCTGTTTTTTTTTTAATTTTCATTGCCACTTAGAGGCCTAGTTTGGACCCCCATGATCTTGCATTGACCCTTTTTTTAATAACTATTTGACTTGAAGTTCTTTGAGGAAGCAAAATAAAGTTTTATCTTTTCTTTAGTTCAAATTTTATCGGATGATTTGCAATCTGGTGTTAATATTTGCACTGTGAATGAATGTGGCTATGCATTTGTTATAGGTTGATTTTTTTGTAGTTTAAGTTAGGAATTGCATGAAGAATAACGAGTCTAGTTAATTAGATGAATCAAAATTCCTTTATCTCTTGCATACTTGATCTATCTTTTTCTTTTCTTTATCCTTCAGTTAGAGTAGGTTTAGATAGGAATTCGATCTTGCAACAACCAAGAGGCTTAATAAGCAACAGGCCCCTTGAATATTATAGCCATATTGACTACTCAACAAAATAATAACGTTGTGACCCAGCACCTAGGACCTTGGGAAGTGTTTGATTTAATGATCATTCACATCTTTCAGGAGAGGTAAGGTAATTACATGTTGCCATGTCAATTTGGCCATCATTACTTCTTACTATAAATATTTTAAAACTACAATTTGATTATTATTTGTCTCTTGGCCTTGGGTGATAAATTATTAATATTAACATATTAACATTGTATTATAACATTTAATCATTTTATTCATCATGCATTAATAATTCAACCTTTAGTAGTGGTGATTGACTTTCTTTTTATATGAGGTCATTTTCATTCTCATTGATATATAGTATTACACATATTTTATTTTTCTTTACTTCCAAATATTACGGTAATGGAATAACTATGACTTAATAGGTGAGTTCAACTTTGTCCAAATAAATAAGAATACAATAATGTTGACAATTTTGATACTATCAAACTATTTTTTTTTTTGTATAATATACATGTGGAAACTATTGTTTGACACATTAAGTTGACAAAAAGGCACTAGATTCTTTTCCACAAAATAACCTATTGAGTGACATTGTTTTTAATTTTATTTCTAAGACCATGGACATAATGCATGATGTGAGGCTAACAAAAGTGTTGACCTAAAATCTCTAATTTTCAATGCCGTTTTTTTCCAAATGATAAGTACTTTGTAGTAGTTGATGGCTTTGGAAAAGATCTTAGCTTGTGGGATGTTAGTGAAATTTTTCCTCATGAGGTTTTGGTCAATTACTTTGTTGTTAGATGTGCCCTCAAGATGAATATAGATGGTTTAATAATGGATTCCCTTGAAGATTTTTGTCATTCTCTACTTTTCCATAAAGATCAAGTGAATGGTTTCATTTAGGATAATGCTAGAGTTGTGGTTATTGTTATTTTCTTCTTGCTTGGGATGGCAATTGCTTGTTGAGAGATTTGACTTGTCTTATTTGATAATGGAGGTGAATCTAGTGGTTGATTATATTGTTAATGGTGGCTATGTATTTCCCTCAAGATTCATCATAGGAAACCTAGGGTCCTTTTTAAATAATATTTAATATATTATTGATTAAAGACATGACATTTTCATAGTGCATGACCTCTTGTTAACAATTATATAAATGAATATCACTAAGTAAGATATGTTGATAATGTTTATACTTTTATCACCGTATCATGCAAGTTGACATTAAATTTTTACCCCATTTTGCATGGATGATATAAGATATCCATATAATAATAATTGTGATGTACTTGTTTTGGAACTAATATCCCCTAATATGGGTGTTTCAAAATTCTCTAAAGAAATATATAACCTAAGTTGTTGATCAAGTTATATTGGCTGATGCAAAACATTTCTTAAAAATGACATATATTTCTATTTAGAATTTTAATTGAATTATCACTAATTCTTTTACATGGATGACATAATATGTCTATTTTATAATATAATAATGGTAATTCTTAAATAACTTGACCCAAGAATTGCTTGAAAACTAAAGATCTTTTTTGATATAATGAAGAGTTGAACTCCTTAATATTTCACAATATTATAAAAATATATTTTATTATATCCTCTACTTTGTAAGGTGCCTTGTTAGTTGCAAAAGTACTATACTTGAAAAATTGGTTGACCACCACCATGATGCTTATCATTTTGCCCATATTTTTAACAATCGAGTTATGAAGTCTATCACACTAGCCCATAACCTCATAGTAATGGGCAAGGGATGTAGCAATTCACTTCATGCTTGGGTGATTGTCTTGTCTTATTAGTAAGTGAGGCAAGTCTTGACATAGTCCTCAACATTATCTCTCATCCTCAACTAGTAGTACACTCTTTCTATTAAAGCCACACATTTCTATCCGAGATGTTTTTAACATGTGCAGTAGGTGTAGCTTTTTCTACGAGATAAAATATTTTAGCTTTTTTTTATTTGAAGGAAATTGCTACTACTACATGCTTGTATTGTTTAGTTAAATACATAGATTGAACAAAGTAAGTACACCAATGTAGTTGAATAGGCTAGCACATAAACATGAATGCTATGGTTAAATTAAATGTATGACTTGATGGAAAGCCACAAGCTAAACCTTCAAGCTCATTTATAATACAAAATTTACAAATTTGTCAAAGTGATTTAACTCTTAATATGCATAAAAATGTCATTGAGGGTAAGTGCACCAAGATGGTTCCCAAAAAGGGGACTTAAGTGGACAACTTTTTTATGAAATCGGGAAATACTGACCTTGGATGTGAAATTGAGGATAGTTACACTCAAATTTTTGAGATGGAACAAAAACAAGGATCGAAGTGCTTCGAGTCTACTTTCTAAACTACTAATTTATTTTTAAAATGGTTGAGATTAAGGGATTCAAAAGAGGGATGTACACAAATTGGTGTTGTTTTTGTCAGAAAAAACATAACATAGCAACTCTTGTAGGACCCTCGTACGGTGAACTTTTTTTTAGTATTTTTAAAATCGCAATGGTCAAAAGTTAGCTAATAGTATGTAGTTGATGCATGATTTTTCTGATAATTTTTTAATAAATATTTGATTTTTTACTAATTTTCGAAGTGGACAATTCCTGAAAAATAGAATTTTGGCCGTGCTACCCCTACAAATTTTGGAAACTAACTGAATTTTTTTATTTTATTTTTTAAAATTTGTAGAATGGAGTCTAGTTTCTAAAAATGTAATTTATCTGAAAATTCGATGAACAGTTAATTTATAACGAAAAAATACCAAACACTGCTTTTTGGCAAAAAAAAGACATACAAATAAAATAAATTATGGATGAAAGGCTTAACATTTTCAGAAAGTGAAAAGAATTACATCGTTGGATAGCTAAGAGAGAACCCAATATTACCCATGTGTTCAATTTTTTTGATATTAAACCACATGCAATCTTGACGGTGAGAACGAACTCGATTATGTGAAATATGGTAGATTTTCTAAAAACACGTCTTTGGTCGTTGGGAATGCCCTCCAAGCCTTTGGATTGGTATTCCAAGGCAAATACCAAGCCTAAGGCTCAAGAATTCCCAAAGCAAGATATAACGTGACACACTCACCTTATAATGTGCTCGCATTATATCTCAGTTTTGACATGGTTTTTGCTTCTGCAGGAAACATGTCAACTAAGACATAACGCGAGCGTGTTATAACTCACGTTATGTCCTACTTTATGTTAAATACCAATATATTGAATATATACTGATATATTTGTATGTTTGTATGTACATGTATGGTTGTATGTCATGTATGTATGCATGCATGCATGCTTGTATGTATGTATGTATGCTTGTATCTATCAATGCATATATATTGTATGTATGCTTGTATGTATGTAAGATTGTATCTACACGTGTATTTATGTATTCTTGTATGGATGTAGGATTATATGTACATATGTATTATGCTTGTATGCATGTATTTACGTATGTCTTTAGAGGGAGGGAAAATTTATAGAGAGAGAGTCTGGAGAGATGGAGAGGGGGTGGAAGTGAGAGTTTAAGAGAGAGGGAGTGGGAGAGAAGGGGTTGGATTGAGAGGGAGTTAGCTAGGTAGGGTGGGAGGGATAAAGGGAGGGAGAGAGAGAGAGAGAGTGGGAGAGGGGAGAGAATTGAGAGAGAGGGAGAGGGAGGGAGAGTGAGAGCGAGAGAGAGGGGGGAGAGAGAGAGACAAAGAGAAAGAGAGAGTTGTGTAGGTAGGGTGCCAAAGGGAGAGACTCGAGAGTGTGAGGGGGGTGAGGGGGAGAGACCTGAGAGATAGGTAGTGAGAGGGAGTGTGAGAGAGAGGGAGTGTGAGTGGGAGACCTGAGAGAGGGAGAGGGTGTGGGATGGAGTGACCTGATAGAGGTAGAGAAAGAGGGGGGTGGAGTGAGAGGGACTTATCTAGGTAGGGTGGGAGGGATAGATAGAGAGAGGGGAGAGAGACATAAAGAGAGTTACCTAGGTAGGTTGCCAGAGGGAGAGACCTGAGAGAGAGAGGGGGGTTGGGAGGGAGAGACATGAGAGAGAGGGAGAGAGGGAATGGGAGAGAGTGGGATAGAGTGGGAGGGACATAGAGAGAGATGGATAGAGGGAGCGAGAGAGGGTGGCGGGGATTGATTGAATGAGAGGTACGTAGAAAGAGGGAGACGATAGATAGAGACAATTAGAGAGGGTAGGAGGGAGAGGTGAGATGTATAGATAGAGAGAAAGTTATAGGGGTTGAGGGTATAGGGTTGAGTGATTAAGGTGGAGGACCTATAGGGTTGATGGTTTCTAGTGTATTAGGGTTTAAGGTTTGAGGGTTAAGGGAATAGGGTCGATGGTAGAGGGTATAGGGTAGAAGGTTTAAGGGTTTAGGGTTGAAGGGTTTAGGGTTAAGGGTTAAGGGTTAAGGGTTTACTTGGTTGAGGGTAGAGGGTTTAGGGTATAGGTTTGAGGGTATATGGTTGAAGGATTAGGTTCAGGGTCCAATGTAAGGGGTAAAGGGTATAGGGGTAGAGGGTTTAGGGTTTAAGGATTGAGG
>VCHN02000014.1:35120341-35134298 GCA_007115665.2 Sequoiadendron giganteum
GTTGAGGGTTGAGGGTTGAGGGTTGAGGGTTGAGGGTTGAGGGATTAGAGTTGAGGGTCCAATATATAGGGTAGAGGTTATAGGGGTTGAGAGATTAAGGGTTGAGGTTTTAGGGATTAGGGTAGAGAGTTTTCTTAGATTTAAGGGGTGTAAGGGTTGAGGGATTAGGGTTCAGGATAGAGAGTATTGGGTTGAGGGTAGAGGGTTTAAGAGTTTAGGGTTTAAGGGTTGAGGGTTGAGGGTCGAGGGTTTAGGGTTGAGTGTTTAAGGTTTTAAGGGTTGAGGGTAAAGGGTAGAGGATTGGCGGTAGAGGGTTTACGGGTTAGGGTTTAAGGGTTTAGGGTTTAGGGTTGAGGGATTAAGAGGTTGTAGGGTAGAGGGTATAGGGGTTGAGGGATTAGGGTTTAAAGGTTGAGGGTTGAGGGTTGAGGGTTGAGGAATTAAAAGGGTATAGGGGTTGAAGGATTAGGGTTTAAGGGTTGAGGGTTGAGGGATTAAGAAGGTATAGGGGTTGGGGGATTATGGTTTAAGGGTTGAGGGTTGAGAGATTAAGAGGGTATAGGGGTTGAGGGATTAGGGTTTAAGGGTTGAGGGTTGAAGGATTAAGAGGGTATAGGGGTAGATAGATTAGGGTTGAAGGGTTGAGGGTTGAGCATTGAGGGTTGAGGGATTAAGAGGGTTGAGGTGTTGAGGGATTAGGGTTTAAGGGTTGAGGGTTGAGGGCTGATTAGATGGTATAGGGTTGAGGGATTGGGGTTTAAGGGTTGAGGGTTGAGGGATTAAGAGGATATAGGGGTTGAGGTATTAGGGTTTGAGGGTTGAGGGTTGAGGAATTAAGAGGGTATAGGGATTGAGGGATTAGGGTTTAATGATTGAGGGTTGAGAGTTGAGGGATTAAGAGGGCATAGGGGTTGAGGGATTAGGGTTGAAGGGTTGAGGGTTGAGGGTTGAGGAATTAAGAGGGTATAGGGGTTGAGGGTTAGGGTTTAAGGGTTGAGGGTTGAGGGATTAAGAGGGTATAGGGGTTGAGGGATTAAAGTTTAAGGGTTGAGGTTTTAGGGTTGATGGATTAAGATGATATAGGGGTTGAGGGATTAGGGTTTAAGGGTTGAGGGTTGAGGGATTAAGAGGTTATAGGGGTTGAGGGATTCGGGTTTAAGGGTTGAGGGTTGAGGGATTAAGAGGGTATAGGGGTATCCATCTCTCCCACTATCTCCATCTACCCTCTATTTCTTAACCATTTAAACTCTTAACCCTTAAGTCTTAACCCTCTACCCTCTATCTCTCTCTCAATTTGTCTCTCCCTCCATCTATATCTCCATCTCTCCCACTATCTCTTTCTCCTCCTCTCCCTCTTCGTCCCTCTCTCCCTCTCTCTCCCTCTTTCTCTCCCACTCTCTCTTTCTTCCACTCTCCCCCTCTCTCCCTCCCACTCTATCTTTCTCCCACTCTCCCACTCTCTCCCACTCTCTATTTCTCCCACTCTCCCCCTCTCTCCCTCCCTCTCTATCTCCATCTCTCACATTATCTCTTTCTCCCCCTCTCCCTCTTTCTCTTTCTCTCCCACTCCCTCTCCCTCCCTCTCTCCCTCTTTCTCTCCCACCCTCCCCCTCTCTCCCTCCTACTCTATCTTTCTCCCACTCTCCCCTTTTCCAACTGACTGATCTAGATAGCTATTATTGAGTTACAACACATACTTCAAAATCAACAGTGACTATCTTGGAACATGTGCATAAAAAATGACCTTCTTCGTTGTCCTCATTAGGCTAACTAGGCCTAATTTACAAAGGAAAATACCTTTAAACATTCAAGAACCCCCTTAACTTGTTGGGGTACCAATTATCATGTATCCAAACCCTCAGATCCACAATTTGTCTCGGGACAAACTCACTCCACCATGCCAAACCAAAACCCTTATTTTATGCTAGTATAAGGAGGGTTTATTGAAAGGAATGGTTCCACACCTTACCAGAAAATTCCACCACCTTAGACCTTCTTAAAATCACCTGTACAAACTCAAAATACAATCACCCAACCTCTACATGCAATATTTTATCAAACCCTAGGTGAAACCTCATTTTTCATGCCCTTTTCCATCAAAATCTATAGGGGCAGCAACACAACCCCCATAAAAATTATTCCCTTTCACTTAGAAATTTCTTGTCTGATCCTATAGGATTGTATTGGGCCCCTCCAGAAAAACCTCTCTCGGTATTGGCTATCTCATAGTGGTTTTCCCGTGGCGGCAGATTTTCACTTGATGGAAAAACTGTCAAATTCAAGTTGTGCAAAGTTGCAAAGTGGTGCAACTTTCACTCTGCAACTCGTATGACCAAACTAACCACTCCAATACATAGAAATAGGTATGTTTACACTAGGCATGGTCTTGTTTCACACCGAAACAAGCAAAATCGCTCTGAGCTACGTTCCACCAAATCGATCCCTCAAGGGTCCAAAGTGCAAAATGGCTGCAAAATTCATCATGCTATTACTCGGATATTGTGATTCTTAGAAACTTCTTGTCTGATCCCACAAGATTGCATTGGGACCCTCTACAAAAACCTCTCTCAGTTTTGGCTATCTCAGAGTGGTTTTCCCGTGGCGGCAGATTTTCACTTGATGGAAAAAGCATCAAATGTAAGAAGTACAAAGTTACAAAGTGGTGCAACTTTCATTCTGCAACTTATGTGACCAAGCAGACTGTTCCAACACATCCAAATAGGTATTTTTACACTATGCATGGTCCTCTTTCGCACCGAAACATTCGAAATTACTCTGAGCTACGTTCCATCGAATTGATCCCTTAAGGGTCCAAAGTGCAAAATGGTTGCAAAATTCATCATGCTATTAATTGGATACCATGATGCTTAGAAATTTCTCATTTGATCTTATAGGATCGCGTTGGCACCCTCTACAAAAACCTCTCTTAGTTTCAGCTATCTTGGAGTGTTTTTCCTGTGGCGACGAATTTTCACTTGATGAAAAAAGTGTCAAATAAAAGTTGTGCAAAGTTGCAAAATGGTGCAACTTTTTCTCTACAACTCATGTGACGATGCGGATTATTCCAACACATCTAAATAGGTATGTTTTTGATAGGCATTATCCTCTTTCACACTAAAACACGTGGAATCACTCTGAGCTATGTACCATCAGATTGATCACTTAAGGGTCCAAAGTGCAAAATGGCTGCAAACTTCAGCATGCTATTACTCAGATACCGTGATGCTTAGAAAATTATCGTTTGATCCTACAGGATTTTTTTGGACCCCTCTACAAAAACCTCTCTCGGTTTTGGCTATCTCAGAGTGGTTTTCCTGTGGCGGCGGATTTTCACTTGATGGAAAAAGTGTCAAATTCAAGCTGTGCAAAGTTGCAAAGTAGTGCAAATTTCGCTCTGCAACTCGTGTGACCAAACTAACTGCTCCAACACACCCGAATAGGTATGTTTATGCTAGGCATTGTCTTGTTTCACACCAAAACACGTGGAATCACTCTGAGCTACGTTCCACCGGATCGATCCCTTAAGGGTCCAAATTA
Organism: Sequoiadendron giganteum; assembly: GCA_007115665.2. NCBI lineage: Eukaryota > Viridiplantae > Streptophyta > Pinopsida > Cupressales > Cupressaceae > Sequoiadendron > Sequoiadendron giganteum. The sequence continues at coordinate 35,123,879 of VCHN02000014.1, forward strand.
CAAAATGGCTGCAAACTTCAGCATGATATTACTTAGATACCGTTATGCTTAGAAACTTCATGTTTGATCTTGTAGGATCACGTTGGGCCCCTCTACAAAAACCTCTCTCGATTTTGGCTATCTCGGAGTGTTTTTCCCATGGTAGTGGATTTTAACTTGATGGAAAAAGCGTCAAATGCAAGCAATGCAAAGTTGCAAAGTGGTGCAACTTTCATTTTGCAACTCGTGTGACCAAACAGACTGTTCCAACGCATTTGAATAGGTATATTTATGCTAGGCATGGTCCTCTTTTTCTCCCAAACACGCGGAATCGCTCTAAGCTACGTTCCACTGGATCGATTCCTTAAGGGTCCGAAGTGCAAAATGGCTGCAAACTTCAGCATGCTATTACTCAGATACTGTGATGCTTAGGAACTTCTCATCTAATCCAATAGGATTATGTTGGGCCCCTCTACAAAAATAATTCTCGGTTTTGGCTATCTTAGAGTGGTTTTCTTATGGAGGCAGATTTTCATTTGATGGAAAAAGTGTCAAATTCAAGTTGTGGAAAGTTGCAAAGCGGTGCAACTTTCGCTTTGCAACTCATGTGACCAAGCGGATTGTTCCAGCGCATCCGAATAGGTTTTTTTACGCTAGGCATGGTCCTCTTTCACACCGAAACAGTCGAAATCGCTTCGAGCTACGTTCCACCGGACTGATCCCTTAAGGGTTCAAAGTGCAAAATGGTTGCAAACTTCAACATGCTATTACTTGGATACTGTGATGCTTAGAAAATTCTCGCCTGATCCTACAGGATCATGTTGGGCCCCTCTACCAAAACCTCTATTATTTTTGGCTATCTCAGAGTGGTTTTCCCGTGGTGACGAATTTTCACTTGATGGAAAAAGTGTCAAATTCAAGTTGTGCAAAGTTGCAAAGTGGTGCAACTTTCATTTTGGAATTTGTGTGACCAAACTAACTGCTCCAACGCTTCCCAATAGGTAGGTTTATGCTAGGCATGGTCCTCTTTCACACCCAAACACATGGAATTGATTTGACTTGCGTTCAACCGGCTTGATCCCTTATGATGGCATGCAAAACACTGGAAAAGAGAAACATATAAATGGTGGTTGAGAAGTCGTAGTATTCCACACAACAAGTGTATGATCATTGGTGCAGAGCACCTTGTTCCTCCATTTGATGAAGAAGGTCTAGTTCAGTGGTTTTAGTGATTATCTGATGGTCAATAGGTTGGTCAATAGGTTGTTGTGGGTATTTTGAGCATGCTTTATCTTGAATAAGGTCAATTAAGACCATTAGGTATGTTTTAGGGTGACTTTTGGGTCTAGTGATAAAAAAATGTGAAAATTTCAATCTTGCACTAGAAGTTGTCTTTGTAGCATTTGAAGGCAAATTTGTGAATTTGTATATGATTGTGAAAGAATGGAGTTTTGTCGATGTAATAAGGCTATTTTTAAGCCATTTGTGTGGGTTAGAGGTCATTATATGTACTCATTAGGTTGGAGGAGTCTAAAGTTGCAAATTTGTAAGTTGCTTAAAGCAACAAATTTGAAATGCAACGGTTACTTATTTTGAAAGTTGGTATTTAGTTAGTTGAGGGCGTGGATCAGTTAGAGAATGGTGTAAAACACTATGTAAAGCCTTGAGAGGCTCGAATGGAGGTTTTTGATGAAATTTTAGAGATCTAATAAGAATTATTCACATTGTTCTCTATTTTTTAGATTTTTGACACAAACTTGTTGATCTTGTACTTGGTACGACCTTCAACTTTCCTGTACGGTCCAAAGGCTAACATGGATTGAAAGAGGATTGAGTTGGATTTCTTTTGGAAATGGTTTGGTGCAAAACCATAAAGGAATAGGAGAGTTCTTATCGTTGATTCAAGTGAATGTTGGAGTCTTAGTGGCATATTTGAGAGAAGTTGTGTCAAATCACAACTTGGTTGAGAACTCTACATCACCAATGGTGCTTTTCAATTCAAAGAGTGATTGAGAGTGTGTTGCTTTCGTAAATAGACCTATTCAGGGGTCTAGGATAATGTTGAGTCCATTTCTTATTTGTATTATAAATTATAACTTGCTTTCTCCTGAGTCCATTTCGTATACAAGAAATAATATTGCAAAATGTTGACATATAAATCTTTTGATAGTGATGCATTAAGAACATATTGGAATCATTTTATGAATCATTTCATGGAATGCCAATTGTAAACATGTTTTTTTCTTTTAGATAAAGTTGTTTAGCATCAATCAATTAATATTCAAGACAAATCATGAAGGACAACAATGATCAATGCTAGGGCTAACCAATTAATAATTATACACGTGAATAATTCAAGCATGTACATGTCAATAAGGGAAGCACAAGTACTGAAAAACATGTAAGCCTCAAAAAGTATACACATGAATACATAGTATACACAAATTAATACAAAGTATATGCACGAATACAAGGTATACGCATGAAAACACGTAAGCCACAAAGTATACATTTGAACGCACATAAGTCACAAAGAATACATGTAAGTTGTAAATTATACACTTGAATACACGTAACTCATATCTATTGAACCATCAATTTAGAATGCAAATATGGACAGGCATTGATAAAAGATATTTGTATTAACCAAATAGCCATGTAGGCATATGTCAATATATGTTGATATAAGTATGAAATATATGTACAAAATAGCCATATAGGCTTACAAGAATCCCATATAGGTATACAATGTCAAATATGCCCAATAAAAAATATGTACAAAACCGCCATCTAGGCATACAACAAAGGGCTCTGGAATCAAAAGTCATTGCTCTCCATGCCCTGAAAATAAATTATTTCCCTTTCCTTTTCAATCAGATGGTGATAAGTTTGTCACTCATTTTTGTTGCGTTCGAGGAGTGCTTCTATTGCTCCTCCTAGGGTTTAGCTCATGGTGAAGTTTTAACTATTACAATAAGAAGTAAAGACATGAATATATAGAAATTCCATTATAAAAAATGATATATTTGACAAAATAATCATTTATCGCCATCTCATGATCTCTCTCCATGAGGAAAATATTCTCACACCCATGCTCAGGTCTGCTCAAGCCCTGTATAAACAATACAAATATAAATTAAACTACGTGAATCAATAATGGTTTGATTTTTCACTAACTAACATCTATAACAACAAATATAAATTCAAATTTACTATTTTGCCTCATACCTCTCCTGTCAGAGCCATCGAGGATTGTATAGCAGATGACACACCAATCTCCATTGCCCTCATCACATTTGTAGGTGTTTCGACTTGCAACATATGAAAATAAAACAACAAATTATTCAACGTAATCAACGATGTGCACATATAAACTACACAAATCTATTAAGTACTTGATTCATTAGTTAAACTCTTTATTCTATTACCTCTGTGTAGGTTTGAGTAAATCCACCGCCACTGGGAAGTGTTCCATCAAAACCTCCAATATTAGTTTGTTCAACATCCAAAATCGCATATTAAATTACCATTCATAAAACAATGCTATTAACATGCAATAAATTTATAATTGTTTACTAGTTACGTAACCCAGCGATAGGTGTATTGCAAAAATAAGTTGGTGGGGGGCCGGTGTATCCAATTTCAACACTGTGACCCTATAATTTTATTAAAATCATAAAACATTTTTAGTTAATCTTGCATTTCAAAATCAAAATTTAATAAATTAAATTCAATGAACATGCACTATCTTTTACCTGACTATCAATGCCATATGCCTCATGCAAAATGTCAGCTTCCCTCTCCATCTCCATAGTTGTAGATGGATCCTGCGTACCAGTCTCTTGAGTGTTGATGGGGTCATATGAACAAGTAGCCCCGCAAGATTGCCACACATGTGTTTGAAGGCCACTACTTGAAGACTCCCCTGGATGGTGTTGTAGAATAGGGCTAGTATGATGGATGATACTCTGGGTCAAAGTGTTGATTGCCTGCAATATCTCTACGTCAACACTTTCCTTCACGACGAAAGACATAACAATGTGCTCATGAGGTGGCCTAGCGAGAGCTCGTCTACCTTGCCATGTAGGATTTGGCTGTGCACCGGGTCTATCCTGAGCTGACCCCCCACCTCTCCCCTGGAAATCCCTCATATCAAAATAATTTGGGATGTTTTTCAATATGAATTCACTGTATAGTTTCTGAAGGAAATATTGCGGGACCTCGCAATTGTTGCACAGTGGATAATCGAAGACCATGTACCACCTATCATAAAACTGGTCCCTAATCTGTTGGTGGTGGCACCAATGGATAGGAAACCTCTTCGCATTGAGGGTAATATTTTGATTTGTGCGTGGGTCGGTGAATAATAATCAAAAATCACCTTTTATAATTTTTAAATCCTTTACATATTTGTATGATAGTTTATTTGCATAATAATCCCTAATCACTTGCCTCCTATCTTGCCATCCAGTTATTTGTTTGCTAATTGAATCTACATTTTTTAACATATCTTTCAATGAATTTGCTAGGGTCATTCTTTCTACGATTGAACCATTTGGATCACTCAACCTACTGATCAAATCCTCAATTTACTTTTTGTTGTTCTCAATTTCACTCATTAAATTTTTTTGAGTGTCAGGAGGGGGTTGAGTGATTGGTGGAGGAGGTTGTTGTCGTGGTTGATTTTGATCTTGAGGATTTGGTTGGTCTTCCTATTGAGGATCTTGAGGGTTTGCAAGTTGATTTGCATCTCCTAAAAATTCAAACAAATATATATCAAATTCAACCTAAAACTAACTAATTCAAAATAAAAACCATAAAATCCTTACCTCTCACACCTCCTCGTCATTGTGGTGTCATTGTTGTGAAGAAATAGCAATTGTTGGTGAAGAAATTTGTTGAATTGCTCCTCCTAGAACACGAGCACAAAAATATGGGGGTTTTGGCCATGGCTACAAGAAAAAAATAGTTGAAATAACAATGACAGGTTTTTACTTTTAACAAGAAATAACGCAAGCGTGTTATAACGCGCTCGTGTTATGGCTTTTCAAAAGTTTTTTTGAAAGGTTTCCACGAAATGGCTACCCATTTCCATGCACCCGCCCTTGAGTAAATTATAAAATTACAATAACATTGAATAATTAATGAATAATAATTTTAGCATAATGCATGCATTCAATATAAACATCAGTTTTATCGATTAATAGTAACCGTAATGCCTGCATTATGATGAAATGCTAATCATTGATTATTCAATGTTATTATAATTTTCTTATTTACTCAATGATATTTGTTGTGCTCATGTTACTTATGAATTTTTATTTTGAGATGTTCCATTATATCTGTCAAAGGTTAAATTGTTTCAGTGAATTTGCAAGATTTCTATTGGAAATGAACATGAAGGTGTAACTAAGTAAAATTTAAATACATGTCTTTTAGTTTTGTCCCTCATAAACGACTAAGATGCTCTTTCAATACTAGGGAAAAGATTTTATACTTAATGAAAATAAATTTTAAGATAAAACTCTTGCCTTCACTTAAATTTAAAGATTGAACAATATAAATACATGTTCATATTGAATAAACTAATGCATAAAAACGTGACAATTTTAGTAAAATAAATGGAAGATTTGATACAAAACTCCAATATTTAACCTCAAAAAAACTTAAAATATAAAACTTATAAATTTAATAGAAACTATTTAATATACTTTAATACACAACAAAAATAATTAAAAACTAAGCAAAATTCTTACGTGACCTAAAGCTTGATTTCGCCCTAAACTAGCAAACATGGAGATTTGTTTAGTCTTTCTACATTTTCATTGTTGTAAAAAAAAATATCATAGAAAAATAGTTGTGGAGACTCACCTCACCAGATTGCTTCATAGAAAACCTCAATTTCAAAAAAGGAAGCAACAGGCCTTCCCCTTCCCCAAGGTTTAGAACCACCCTTAGCAGCAACGCCATTATGACTATTCTTTCTAGGAAAATAAAACATCATAGCCTCCCCAAGTCCAAGCTTTCGGCCCTTACATGTTGAATAAGCTATTACATCAACACAACCTACTAACCACCACCCATTTGCAACTAAAGATTTATCAGTATCACTACAACCAATAATAGAAACCCCATTGCTACATCATTCCATGCCATCTCTTGCCCGATTCAAATTTAACAAATTGAACAGTGGTTGGCTTGGATGACACGATCAAAATTTATAGCACACAAAGCCACCCAAGTCTTCCAATAGCTTCTCCTCAAACACGATGACATATAATACATTAACTATGCACTGAGTGAATTTAATCTTTAAATTGCTTTAAGAAAAAGGAAAATGAATTATACAACTACTCTTATCAATAAAAAATAATAATAATAATAATTTCTAAATATAAAAAATATGTTCTTAAATTCAAACTATAGAAATAGAAAGAAATATATTTAAATTATACAATTTGATTGACCAACTCAACAAAAGATTCTATATGAATTGAAAATCAAATGATTACAATAAAGAAACTAAAAATAGATCCTATCGAATCAATAAAATTCTAGTTTCAATTAACAATGACATATAGTCATGAAATTATGCAGACATGATAAACTTATGAAGTCTACACAAACCAACAAATTGTTCATTTTCACACAGGACTAGAAGGTTCTATAGAATAGAATAGAAGACTTTTAATGTCCACGAGACCAAAAGAAGGCCTATGGGACAGTGACTCCAGCAATTTTAGCATTGTGAAGTGCCATTCTCCTGCCGTTTAATTTGATAATGAGCTCTCCCATTCTGCCCACCCATTCCATGCTGAAGAGATCTTGAAAGTTTCCTATATTGTTAACCCCCTTATGTAGCTTCCTTTGATGTCACTGTAAGCTTTGCAATCTAGGATAAAATGCCTTTCTGTTACCACCTACCCTGCTGCACAGAAGATACAAACCCTCTCTTCCGAAACTTCTTTTTTCCTTTTCCATCTCCTAATTTCACACCGAAGATGATGTGAGTTAGTCCTCAATTGTGCTATGAGAATCTTTGACCTCCACGGAATATTTGCCTCTATATATGCTTTTTGTTGATGGTCCAAGTTGGGATTAAATTCTTCTACATAATACTTTTTCTTTCTCCCAACCGCCCTTGTCCACATAATCTTGCGAAATCTTTCAACCACATACAACTTTAATTCCTTACTATTATTAGAACACTCGTTCAAGTGGATGTTCCACGTGCTCATCCACTTACAATTTTGATTCATCCATGCCTTCTTTCTTTCACCTAAGACACCTCTAAAAACAACATTTGGCCACCGATGCATTTCCATCTGCTCAACCTTTTTCAAATATCTCAAAAGACTCACCATAACTATGGCCTCAATAGGAATTTCCCCTATTTTAGCAAGAAGTATTTCATAGGGAACCAAAGCTTTTAGTTTGAATTTGCTTGTGATCAAACGCTATTGAATTCTTTCTATTTGTACCCATTTGAAGTCCGAAGTGCTGCTAGCCCAAATTTCACACTCATAAAGGACCATCGGTATAACTAGCAACCCAAACAATATTTGAATAGTTTTCCAATCCCATAACTCTGCTTCTCTGCATCTATTTTGAAGAGAAAACAATGCTCTCCAACCTGCCAGAGTTCTTTTCCTTCTGCAAGTTTCCCAACATAACTTGTTGTTGAAGTCAATTCCCAGGTATTTATACTCTATTACTTCCTCTAGGATACTCCCTTCGAAATAAAAGTTGAACTGATTTTTTTTTTCTTCTTAGAGAATACCATGATCTTGGTCTTACTAATGTTAACTTGCATACCCACATCTTTGCAAAAATGCTCAAGAGCAGCCAAATGCGCTTGCAGCCCTTGAACAAATCTAGCAATCAAAATAAGATCATCTGCGTATAAAAGAAGTGTTACAACATACACTCCTAAGGGGACCCCTTCTCCACCCTTCAAATTCAACCACTCCTCAAGCTTATCGATATAAAGGCAAAAGAGAGTAGGAGAAAGAGGGAAACCTTGTTTAACCCCAATGTCGCTCCTCAAGCTTTCTGAAGTACCTGCCTGAGTTCTGATTTTTACCCTAACATCCTCATAAAGCCTATGGGCACCAACTCTAAAATGTTCAGGAATGCCAAGATCTTTCATTCTATCCCACAACTTTTGCCTAGGCACTGTGTCAAAAGCCTTCCTAAAGTCCACAAAGCAACAAAAGGCTTCCCTTTTCTCATCCCAAATCTTTTCAATGATATGTTTTAAAGTGATGCCATAATCAATTGTTGAGTGTTTTGGCCTAAAACCCGCTTGCCCCTTTGCTCTCTTATTTTTAATTTTTTCCCATTTGTTGATTTTGTGCTCAATCATGCTGCCAAACAATTTTGCAAACAAAGGGTTGATCATGGGGTAAGTGCACCAAGATGGTTCCCAAAAAGGGGACTTAAGTGGACAACTTTTTTCTAAAATCGGGAAATACTGACCTTGGACGTGAAATTGAGGATACTTAGACTCAAAATTTTGAGATGGAACAAAAAGAAGGATTCAAGTGCTCCAAGTCTACTTTCTAAACTACTAATTTATTTTGAAAATGATTGAGATTAAGGGGTTCAAATGAGGGACGTACACAAATTGGTGTTGTTTTTGTCAGAAAAACATAACGTAGCAACTCTTGTACGACCCTCGTACGGTGAACATTTTTTTAGTATTTTTAAAATTGCAACGATCAAAAGTTAGCTAACAGTATGTAGTTGATGCATGATTTTTCTGATAATTTTTTAATGAATATTTAATTTTTTACTAATTTGCGAAGTGGACATATCCTGAAAATAGAATTTTGGCCGTGCTACCCCTACAAATTTTGGAAACTAATTGATTTGTTTTTTTTTTAATCTTTTAATTTTGTAGAATGGAGTCTAGTTTCTAAAAATGTAATTTATTTGAAAAATTGATGAACGGATAATTTATAACAAAAAAAATACCAAACACTGCTTTTTGGCAAAAAAAAGACATATAGATAAAATAAATTATGGATGAAAGACTTAACATTTTCATAAAGTGAAAAAAATTACATCGTTGGATAGCTAAGAGATAACCCAACATTACCCATGTGTTCAATTTTTTCGATATTGAACCATGTGCAATCTTGACAATGAGCACGAACTCGATTATGAGAAATATGGTGGATTTTTTAAAAACATGTCTCTGGTCGTTGGGAATGCCCTTCAAGCCTTTGGGTTGGAATTCCAAGGCAATACCAAGCTTAAAGTTCGGTAATTCTCAAAGCAAGATATAACGCGAGTGTGATATAACGAGAGCACGTTATAACGCGCTCGCGTTATATCTCACTTTTGACATGGTTTTTGCTTCTGCGGGGAACATGTCTACTGGCACATAAAGTGAGCGCATTATAACGCGCTCTCGTTATGTCTTACTTAATGTTAAATGCTAATATATTGATGTATGTTGATATATTTTTACGTACATGTATGTATGTATGCTTGTATGGATGTAAGATTATATGTGCAAATGTATTATGCTTGTATGTATGCATTTATGTATGTCTATAGATGAAGGGAGAATTTAGAGAGAGTCTAGAGAGATGGAGAGGGGGTCGAAGTGAGAGTTTAAGAGAGAGGGAGTGGGAGAGAAGGGGTTGGATTGAGGGGGAATTAGCTAGGTAGGGTGGGAGGGATTGAGGATAGAGGGAGAGAGAGAGAGGGGGGTCGAGAGAGAGAATTGATGGAGAGGAGAGAGAGAGGGGGTGGGAGAGAGAGATTGAGGAGAGAGGAGAGAGGAGAGAGAGAGAGAGAGAGAGAGAGAGAGAGAGAGAGAGAGGGTTATGTAGGTAGGGTGCGAAAGGGAGAGACTTGAGAGTGTGAGAGGGAGAGACTTCAGAGTGTGAGGGGGGTGAGAGGGAGAGACTTGAGAGATAAGTAGTGAGAGGGAGTGTGAGAGAGAGGGAGTGAGAGAGGGTGGTAGGGATTGATTGAACGAGAGGTACGCAAAAAGAGGGAGATGGTACATAGAGACAATTAGAGAGGGTGGAAGGGAGGGAAGGAGGGAGAGGTGAGATGTATAGATAGAGAGAAAGCGATAGGGGTTGAGGGTATAGGATGGAGGACCTATAGGGTTGATGGTTTCTAGGGTATTAGGGTTTAAGGGTTGAGGGTTGATGGAATAGGTTTGATGGTAGAGGGTATGGTTGAGGGTATAGGGTAGAAGGTTTAAGCATTTAGGGTTGAAGGGTTTGGGGTTAAGGGTTTAGGGTTAAGGGTTTACTTGGTTGAGGGTAGAGGGTTTAGGGTATAGTTTTGAGGGTATATGGTTGAAGGATTAGGTTCAGGGTCCAATGTAAGGGGTAGAGGGTTTAGGGTTTAAGGATTGAGGGTTGAGCGATTAAGGGCTGAGGGTTGAGAATTGAGGGTTGAGTGTTTAATGTATAGG